>CAIGQQ010031933.1:1397279-1422950 GCA_903798035.1 Danio albolineatus
TCCCCGTGGTTGCGTGGGTTTCCTCCGGGTGCTCCGGTTTCCCCCACAGTCCAAAGACATGCGGTACAGGTGAATTGGGTAAGCTAAATTGTCCATAGTGTATGTGTGCGAATGAGAATGTATGGATGTGTTTCCCAGAGATGGGTTGTGGCTGGAAGGGCATCCGCTGCGTAAAACAAATGCCGGATAAGTTGGCGGTTCATTCCGCTGTGGCGACCCCGGATTAATAAAGGGACTAAGCCGAAAAGAAAATGAATGAATGAATAAATTGGGGCTGGACCATGATTCCTAAAGAGAGTCTGTAATATTCTTGTTATAAATAAGCCTATTTATATTATAGAGAATATTTATATTATAGAAACTATTATTACACAGAATGGCATTTTAGTGGGTGTCCTGCAAATAATGTTCAAAATGTATTATAGTTATAGTTATAAAAAAATCTAAGGAGCAATAATAATGGCTGTTGTCTGATCATGAATTATGTTTATAGACGATTTCAATGTGGCAATGTCATTGGCCCATAAACATTTCCTGCTTGTTGTCAAATTGTTTCATAATTAAGAGGCTATTCAATCATGACTTAAGATTAAAACAGCTATCATAACATTATTTATCAATATGTGAATATGTGGATCTTCATGGATTCTCTGAAGCTATGGACATTAAGAATGTAAAACAGGAAATACGTTAGGACCATAATTGTTTACGTCCCTCAAAATGGTCTATAGTTAATGCTCAGTCCTCAGTGTTCGCTACTCATTCCGTGCTCACTTTCTCTGTCAACTAAATAATCCTAAATGTCTTCAGATCTTATGCAACAACATTCAAACATTTTTTCAAGCTCAGTATTTCTGCTCACAGGTGGACACTGCAGCACAAATACCCTGGTATGAGAAGCTGTCAGAGTTTAAGATGCCCTGGGAGATGCACAGCAATAAGCAGACGGTCATTAAGGATCTGAACCTGCATGTTCACAGTGGCCAAATGCTTGCTGTCATTGGCAGCTCAGGTAGGTGACGGTCAAATATTTCTGCAGGATTCTTGAACAAAAGCGAATTTATGTGCACAAACCATCAAGAATGGCAGAAAGAAATAAAGTCTTGGTTCTAGGCTGTGGGAAGACCTCCTTACTGGACATCATAACATGTCGAGATGAGGGTGGCTCCATGAATTCAGGAGAGATCCTGATCAACGGAAAACCTTCCACAAGATCCCTGGTGAAGAAAAGCATAGCTCATGTACGCCAGGATGATCGTTTGTTACCACATCTCACAGTACGAGAGACGCTGGCTTTTGTGGCAAAACTGCGTCTGCCTGCAATTTTCAGCCAAAAACAGAGAGATCAAAGGGTGAGCAACTTAAATCAGATCATATATGTTAGGAATAATTATTAGGGGAATGTTGAATTAGAAAAAATGCAGCCACTGTTAAAAAAAAAATGCTTTTAACGCCAAAAACTGTAAAGAAAAAAAAAAAAATTGTAAATTAATATTTTTAATAAAAAAAAAACTTTTTTTGTTTCTTTTTGTTCGACATTGTTGTTCTTTTAAGATTATTTTCTCCTTAGTTATGTACATTAGAGTTGTATGTTTAATCTAAAGTTGATAAATAATGTTTACTGTAATATTTAATTTTATTTTGTGTTCCATGATGGTGTTAAGTACTGTAGTTGTATGAGTGGCGCCTACAGTATAGGTCCTTTTTCATATTACGATGTTTCTGTCCTTGCGGAAAAGTTGTTTGACTTTCTCACTACCACCTATTTGGGTGGTGTTTTGTCTGTATAATATATGAAAGACGGTATATAATGTATATAATAAAATACGGTAGCCTTCTGTAAATTTATAAATGTTTCCACCATACTTTTAATGTAAAATTCTGCCAACCACAGTGGTCAATTTTTTTATCGTAAATTCTATAGAATTTTTATGGGGTCGTTGAATGCTCGATTCTGATTCTGAACATTCTAACGAGTGCAATTATTTTTAGGGAAACACACAAGGGAGCTCCAAGTAGTTCCTTAACTTCAAATGCAGTTTCATAAAAGTACATTGAATGATTACAGTTATTTCACAGACTAAAACTATTAAAATAGAAGCTGTAAGAAGATTTCTTGAAATACAGCATTTGAAAAGTGTCCTGATGCGCGCTAACCATAGTATAAGCAGTGCGATCCATCATAACATCAGGTGTGCATTATTGTAATAATTAAACGGCCCGTCATTAGTTATTTCTTGCATAATCACACGTTAAAGGTTACGGGTGACTAAATGACATCACCTTATCAAGTTTGACCTTCTCAGGTGGATGATGTGATTGCGGAGCTGCGTCTGAGGCAGTGCGCTCACACATGCGTGGGCAATGAGTATGTGAGAGGAGTGTCAGGTGGTGAGAGGAGGAGGGTCAGCATCGCTGTACAGCTGCTCTGGAATCCAGGTGAGTTTTTACACTTCAACATAGGTTTTAAATGAAGACTCGGGCTTCAAGATGATGTCTAATTTGACTCGATATGACTGTATCGACTGTAATTTGACTAATGATTCCATCATTATTATAAACAGTTAAAATCACAATTATCAGCCCTTTTGAATGATTTGCCCCCTGTATATTTTCCCCCCCAATTTCTGTTAAACGGAAAGATTTTTTCACCACATTTCTAAATATAACAGCTTTGAGAACTAATTTCTAATAACTGATTTATTTTATCTTTGGCAGTAAACAATGACAGTAAATAATATTTTACTAGATATTTTAAAGATTCTAGTATTCAGCTTAAAGTCCAATTTAAACTAGGTTAACTAGGTTAATTAGCAAATTAGAGTAATTAGACAAGTCTTTGTATAATGATGGTTTGTTCTGAAGACAATTGAAAAAATATATTGCTAAGATGGCAAATAATATTGACCTTTAAATAAAAAAATAAAAAAATATTATGGCAAATACTGTGAAAAATTCCTTGTTCTGCTAAGTGAAGTTGCGTAAACTAATTTCGAGAGGAGCACGTGATATGATTAGCACGCCTGGCTGATCATCTGTAATCAGCAATAATCCAATCAAAGCGATCCAAGCTCTATATACAGACTATAAACAGACCATTTTTTCCCTACTGCTCTACCTTCGTTTTGGAAGAATCCCCCCTTCCACCCCATCTCCTCTTTTTTTTCCCCCTTTTCTAAGGGCGAGCTTTCGAGACCTATCTGATCTCAGATCGCCTTATAAGCTTAATGACTGGGCGGGAGCCTTGGGCTCAAATATCTCCGAGCTCAGGGTTCTCTCCCGGGACAGCATGCCAAACCTGCTATAAACGCTAAGCATATCTAAGGGCGAACTCTTGAAACATCATTTGGGAAATATGTGAAAAAGGAAAAGGAGCACTAATAATTTTGATTTACATAAATACAGCTAATAAAACAACTAAAACATTCAAAGAAAGAGAAAACCTATATAAAGCAATCAAAACGTCAGTTAAATCTGATTATCAATAATACTAAAATAGCACTTTGTTTATAGGCTTTTAATCTTGTGTGTTTTCAGGTATTCTCATCCTAGATGAGCCTACTTCAGGTCTGGACAGTTTCACGGCTCATAATTTGGTCATTACATTATATCGTCT
This sequence comes from Danio albolineatus, assembly GCA_903798035.1. Taxonomy (NCBI): domain Eukaryota; kingdom Metazoa; phylum Chordata; class Actinopteri; order Cypriniformes; family Danionidae; genus Danio; species Danio albolineatus. The sequence goes on from CAIGQQ010031933.1 coordinate 1,400,896, forward strand.
GGCTCGAGGGAACCGGCTGGTGTTGCTGTCAGTGCATCAGCCTCGCTCAGATATCTTTCAGCTCTTTGACCTGGTGGTGCTGCTTTCCTCTGGTTCAGCCGTGTACTGTGGTCAGGCCAAAGACATGGTGTCTTACTTCACCACTCTCGGATACCCGTGTCCACGCTATTGCAACCCGTCCGACTACTATGGTGAGAGAGAGAGAGAGACACAGAACTGATGACTTGTGTTTTAATCTTATTTAATCCTGGTGTTTGGTTATTGTTTCTAAACTGTGAACTTCTTATGCAGTGGACTTGATAAGCATTGATCGGCGCACTCCTGAAAAAGAAGCACAGTGTTTGGAGAAAGCCAGCATGTTGGCGGCCCAGTTTTTAGAGAAGGTGAAAAACACTGAAGATTTCATGTGGAAATCAGAAGACTGTGGTCCTCCAGCACTAGAGGCCCCTCAAAGGTAGCCCACAGTTTCATGTTTATAGTGTCATTACCTCATAAAGTTTTAGTTCATTAAGTTTTCATAAAGTCTTTTCATTCATTCATTCATTTTCTTGTCGGCTTAGTCCCTTTATTAATCCGGGGTCACCACAGCGGAATGAACCGCCCACTTATCCAGCATGTTTTTTATGCAGCGGATGCCCTTCCAGCTGCAACCCATCTCTGGGAAACATCCATACACACTCATTCACACTCATACACTACGGACAATTTAGCCTACCCAATTCACTTATACCACATGTCTTTGGACTTGTGGGGGAAACCGGAGCACCCGGAGGAAACCCACGCAACTACGGCGAGAACATGCAAACTCCACACAGAAATGCCAGCTGACCCAGCCGGGGCTTGAACCAGCAACCTTCTTGCTGTGAGGCGAACGTGCTACTCACTACACCACCGTGGCGCCCTAAAGTCTTTTCTTCACAAAAAAAAATATTTCTGTCATCACTTACTCTTCTTCCACTTATTTCAAAACTTCATGAGTTTCTTTCTTCTGTTGAACACAAAACAAGATATTTATTTTTGTTTCGACTATGAATGTTTGTTATATGGATGCTTTTTTTCCAACATTCTTCAGAATATCTTCTTTTGAATATAGCAAAAGAAATTCTTGGGCATGTGTAAATAGTGAGGAAATGTTTCTTTTTTTGCATGAGCTATCACATTCAATTATATGTGAAGTTATATTTCTGCCAATACATAGATGTAGCTTTCCCGATGTCTGAATTCTGTATGCAAGTTAGATGAATTTGTTTGTTTATTTATTTGTTTATTCATTTATTCATTTATTTATCAGAGTACTATGAATATTGTGTTTGAAATAGAAAATCTGGTTTCATTTATGAATGGATGATTCCATTAATTCAAGTTGTTTATACTGATCATTTGCAATGTCCATACACTATATATAGTCATTCTCTATACATATTCATACTGAATAATATATTCAAAATATTGCCTAATAGTGTATTGTGTGAAATATTGTGTAGTATTATGTAAAATATATGCAGAGTATGTTTAGTGTACACTGTAAAAGATTTGCTCCCCAGTAATATTGTAAAAAGTACAAGTGCACTGTATCAATCACAATTGTTTTGGTGTTTTACTATTGCAGTTGTTATTGTTCATTTACAGTGCGCTTGTGAAAATTGCCTGTAATGCTGTAAAATTTACGAGCACACTGTAAATTAGCAATTAATTTACAGTGCACTTCTACATTTACAGTATTACTGGAAACCAAAATTGTAAATTTTACATGCATTTTTTACAGTGTACTGTACAGGATGTATTAGGGCTGAACAATATATTGTTTGAGCATTGATATTGCAACATGCCTGTCCACAATAGTCACATCGCAGTGACTCAACTCAGTTGAGTTGCAATTGTAGTATATCAGCGCAACAGTTGAATTTTGTGGAGTCATGGCAAAGTATACCAATAACAGAGTGAAACTTTATAACTGTTTATTTAACTTTTACTTTCAGTCTGTCATATTTACGTATATATTTTTTGTAATTTGTTATATTTTATGCAGACCAACTGCATTGGAAAAAGACTTGATCATCGCAGTCGATCTACGTTAATTAAATCTTTCGAAATAGAGCTATTCAAATATTATGGTGAATTCTTATTCTTATCGCAAAATATATCACAACAAAACAAAATATCGTAATGTCAGATTTTTCCAATATCATGCAGCCCTAGCATGCATGTATAGTATACGTATAGTAAGTTTATTAGGCACAACATGAACATATTTTACACATATTTTAACATATTACATTTCTGGTCCAGAGTTTGAAAACAGATCTTGAATATATTATGAAAGATATTTTTGATGACTTTCTATGCTATATTTCTACACCAGCAGTGAAAGAATGAGAGAATCAGTGATCACAGTTTCCAAACAGAAGGATCGGCTGCCGGGAAAAGTGCATCAGTTCACAACCTTAATCAGGTAAATAATATCTTTTTTTTTCTCTTTTTTTAAAGCAACAGCTTTTTAAACGACTTAATAAAGACACTTTAACATTCATAGAGCTTTGTCTTTCCACAAACAGCTATTTATAGAGGAAAAGGTTGAAAAAATGTTCTTCTATAATAATGACTTTAACAACTGAAAGAACGCTTTAGAGAACTTTAGGCATCTCTGTAAAAAAACGAATAAATCGAAACTCTTATTTAAAAAGTGTAACTCAAACGTGTCACCTGAAAGCTGTTTGCCATGATATTCCTGTATTTGTTTTCAGACGGCAGGTATTTAATGACTACCGGGACCTGGTGACGCTGGTGGTTCATGGTTTAGAAGCGTTGCTGATGTCATTGCTCATCGGTTTCCTCTATTTCGGGTGCACAGAGGAAGGTCTTTCCATCCAAGATACCGTGGCTTTGCTCTACATGATAGGAGCTCTGACACCCTTTGCTGTGGTGCTGGACGTCATCGCGAAGTGTGAGTAAATGACAGAAGATTTATATCGTTGGTGTCTTCTGATGTCCGCTGATGTAACATGTTGTTTTTCACAGGTCATTCAGAGAGAGCCATGCTGTATCATGAGCTGGAAGATGGCATGTACTCTGTCACCCCATACTTTTTTGCCAAGGTAAATAGTCTGCATTGTGTACAAGCTTCAGGAATGTCCATGTCTAGATATTTAGGACAGCAAAGATTAATGATTATTGCTTGGACATCAAATTCAATCTCCACTTTTTGGACAGATTTATGTGCTTTTTTCCTTTCAGATTTTTATCTTGGGTTTTATCAAATTTAGGACGTCAGTTGTATTATTGAATCCTCTGCTGCAGTCTTCAAACATAGTTGAGTTTGCATCATTCACAGGTTGCATGATCCTGTGTTTATGTGTTCTACACAGTTGTACTGTATTTTCCATATAGAAATATGATAAATGTTTCAATATATGCAAATGATATGTGTAACAGAAGTTTATGTCTGGGTTTAAATATCAACCTCAATATAAATGGCCCTGGGAGTAAGTAAGTTTATACTACTAATACAAACAGTACATAATGGTTTTATTTTTAGCTGATGATTGACATATTATTAATTCTAAATTGTGATATAAAAATCAATCTCTCCAATTCAATCATCTTTAATTCCATAGCGCTTTTCCAGTGTAGATTGTGTCAAAGCAGCTTAAAGTAGATGAAGTTCTAGTAAACTGAAACTGCTTCAGTCCAGTTTTTACAGTCGAAGTTCAGTTTACTGTAGTTCAGTGTAATGTAAATATCTCTGCTGAAAGCCCAAATACTGATGAGCAAATTTCAAAGAATTCATACATTCAGATACACACATTTACTGCAGAACAAAGCACTGCTGCTGCTAAGTATACAAATGTCTCTCTAAAAACTCTCAAAAATAGAAACTCCAGCAGTTACATTTAATTTACATAACAGTTCAATGCTAGGGAAAAGCTCTGAGTTGAATATTAGCTGCTTGGTCACTGGACTTCACCAGTGTGATTTTGTCAACTCTTGATGTTAAATGAGATTTTCAAGCTTCAATGTCTCTTTCAGGTACTTGGTGAGCTGCCAGAGCACTGTGCCTTTACTCTGGTCTACGGTGTGCCCATCTATTGGTTGGCCGGGCTCAACGTTGCTCCTGACCGCTTTCTGCTCAACTTCCTGTTGGTTTGGCTGACGGTGTATTGTAGCCGCTGCATGGCACTATTTGTGGCGGCAGCCCTGCCAACACTGCAGACCTCATCTTTCATGGGCAACGCTCTCTTCACAGTATTCTACCTTACCGCCGGCTTTGTCATCAGTCTGGAAAACATGTGGATGGGTAAAACACTTTAGAGAACAATTTGTCTTAAATAAATGCTAGCTACACATCTGTATCAAGTAACAAATTAACGCTGGCTTTCATCACCAACAGTGGCGTCTTGGTTTTCCTACATATCCTTCATGCGCTGGGGTTTTGAGGGGATGCTGCAGGTTCAGTTTCGGGGGACCAGAATCCCAATCACTATTGGAAACCTCACTGTAGAATTTGATGGTATTAAGGTGAGTTTAACGTTAGCAATTCCACATAGCAAAATATCTCTGGCCCACACAATCAGCTTTTGCTTGGCCCACATGCCACAGTGAATTACGGTACATGACTGGACCAAGTCTAGCTTCCAGACAAGGGCCAAACATGGACCATATCTGGGCCAAGACTCAGCCAAGTTAATCACCCATAATTGGGCCTGAACTGGGCCAGATATGTTGGTGTGTTACTACAGCAAGGAAATTGATAAATCCATGAATCATTGCACTTTAGGCGTGCTATGGCTGTGCTTTTTCTCAAAGTGACCTGATTGGTAAAATTTATTTTTTCTTTTCTTGAAAATAAAAAATGTATTTTAAATGTGGGTCAAACTGGCCAAAATTACATGGCCCACATATCAGTTAATAACATCTGGCCCGAATACTACATTTTACATCTGGCCCAAGTATTGTGTGCCGCCTTAAAGACGGTGCCACCTCTGCCAAACCAGGGCCATGTTTGGCCCACATGCCGTATGCCAGTGCCGGATGAATGCCTGCTCTGCCAGATTCATGCCAAATCTGGGCCAGAATTCTTTGCTACTAGGGATTCAAAGTGACGACAAGATGTGACAAAAATGATGTTATACTTTAAGCTTTATAGTTTTAAAGCAACTTATATGACGCAATTGTTCTCAGGCAAGCAAAATATGGCCACATTTAGATGAGTGTTGAATGAAGGAAACATATTTGTACGGCAAATTTCCTACAATAGTTTCATATTTGGTTTAAGTTTGAGTAGGCTTGGCATTTTAATAATGAATGGCATTGTCATTTTATGAACTATAATTCTTAAAGGTGACATCGATGCCCATTTTACACAAGATGATATGATTCTTTAGGGTCACAGTGAAAAGTCTGTAATTTACGTTGGGTAAATTTCTCAATGGTAGTGTAAATATACACCAATTTCACCCGGTCATAAACACCTCAGTCCACAGTGACCCGTTTCGCTTCATATCTCTTTAAATGCTAATGAGCTGCACAATCAGGAATGGGTTAGTTTTACCCTAACGATCCATTCTTGAGGTGTAGCTGAGCCTGTGTACAGTAGTACACACACAGCGCTCAGACGATCATCAAGATTCTCGTGATGTTTTTCTGTAGGACTGACATGAAGGAGTATTTGAAGCAGTTTCCACATTATAATGACAAATGTGAGATTGCATCAGGCCATCTGCGTATACTTCTTGCATATAATTTAACATCGCTTGACACTGCAGCCCATCATTATCAATCTAAAATGTATTCATAAAAACATCTATATATGAAAATATGCAGGTTAGTGTGAAAAACCAATAACACCACACTGACAAACACAGGTCTGCACGTCAGGGGAAGATGATCGGATTCCAAACACAAGGGAACATATTTTTAAAATCTTTTTTATTAGTTCTTTGTATGACAATGCAATTAAATATTGTGAAGTAAACAGTAATGCATTGTCCATTGGTGATCCCATCCCCTAACCTCTCATTCATTAACTCAATTAACAAAACAACAATAAATAATAAATACATAAATACCAAATTAAGTACAATAAATACATAAGAACATGACATCAGAGAATAACTGACACAAATGGGAAAAAAATAATACAACAATAATAATAAAAATAGGGCATCATGGTGGCGTAGTTGGTAGCACAATCGCCTCACAGCAAGAAGGTCGCTGGGTCAGTTGGCATTTCTGTGTGGAGTTCTCCCCGTGGTCGCGTGGGTTTTCTCCGGGTGGTCCGGTTTCCCCCACAAGTCCAAAGACGTGGTATAGGTCAATTGGGTAGGCTAAATTGTCCATAGAGTATGAGTGTGTGAATGAGTGTGTATGAATGTTTTCCAGAGATGGGTTGCAGCTGGAAGGGCACCCGCTGCGTAAAACATATGCTGGATAAATTGGCGGTTCATTCCGCTGTGGCAACCCCAGATTAATAAAGGGACAAAGCCAAAAAGAAAATGAATAATAACAACAACAACAACAACAATAATATTAATAATAATAATAGTCTAATACAGTAAAAAATATCCTGTATCCACTTATTATGCATAAAGGCAACAACCTTGCTGTCACGGACTGTCAAGTCATGTCCAAGGGATACTCCAAAGACGGCAAGGGAACATGTTTTGACGTTTACTAACTCTGTAACAAAAGAAACAAATACAATTTCGATATGAGTCCAGGTTTGTTTTACCCAAGGTCATAAAGCAGCCCAGTGAAAAATATTTTGCACACAAAAGCAAGTTTCTGGGATGTTCCCTTTTTATATAAAACTAATCCATTCCACTGGTCCATCTTCTGAAGCTGGGATTCTCTATAAGGTCACATGTGAGTCTCTTTTTTTAGCCACTTTGCTGTATGATTACAAAAAAGTATGAGGAGGGCGGAGTCTATAGTTTGCTTGGAGGCGGGCACATTTGAAGAAGTAGCTGGTTACATGTAAACCAGCACAAAACTCAAACAGGTCAATTATGACAGATAAATACACTTGGACGGTTTATAAAAAACAAGCTGCATGTCTGAGCTACAGTAGCAGACACAGCAGGAATCTATACATACTACTGTAAAGAAAACCCTACAAAGTCAATATCTTATCCGATGTCACCTTTATAATAATATCAAATATAAATTATTTCATTCATTCATTTTCTTTCTGCTTGGTCTCTTTATTAAGTTGGGGTCACCACAGCAGAATGAACCACCATCAACAAATATATAACAAGTCAATATCTTCATTCATTCATTCATTTTCTTTTCGGCTTACTCCCTTTCAAGAGTTCACACTTAGCTGATGATTGATAATAAAGCGTATTTGACATGCTGTCCCGGGAGAGAGCCCTGAGCTCAGAATATCCTTGAGCCCGGGGCTCCCTCCCGTTTAAAGGGTGAGAGGAGAGTTTGAGCTCAGGTGAGTCTCGAGAACTCCCCCCCCCCTTGTGAACGTGCTGAGATATATCTGACTAGAATGCCTTTGGAGGCCATTTAAGAGTAGTTGATTTACTTTGTATGTTTTTGGACGGTGGGAGGAAACCGGAGGACCCGGGGAAAACCCACGCGGACACGGGGAGAACATGGAAACTCCACACAGAAACGCCGACTAGCTCAGAGAGAGGCTGAACCAGTGGCGTTCTTGCTGTGAGGCAAAAGTGCTAACCACTGAGCCACCGTGCCGCCCTCTCGGAGAAGGGGAGGAGTTGGGTTGGAAGGGGGGATTCTTCAAGACGAAGATGACTGGAGTGAAAAGCTTTGGTAATTTATAGTGAGTCATGATTCGTCTGATTGGTGCATTATGCTGAGCTGATGAGGTACCAGCTGTGTTCAATCATAAGCACGTGATCCTCTCGAAATTTAGTTTATAAATAAACCCCACTTATTAATCTGGGGTCGCCACAGCAGAATGAACTGCCAAACGTACAAACGTATCCAGCATTTGTTTTTACGCAGCGGATGCCTTTCCAGATGCAACCCATCTCTGGGAAACATCCACACACACTCATTCACACACATACACCACAAAAAATTTAGCTTATCCAATTCACCTATACCACATGTCTTTGGACTTGTGGGGGAAACCGGAGCACCCGCAGGAAACCCACGCAACCACGGGGAGAACATGCAAACTACACAGAAATGCCAACTGACCCAGCCGAGGCTCAAACCAGCACCCTTCTTGCTGTGAGGCGATCATGCTACCTACTACGCCACCATGGCACCCCTTAATATATTTACTTAACAATAACATTTCTTTAACACTTCATATTCCTGAACAAATTACCTGAAATGTTTCATATTTATTGGTAAACACATTTAGGGCACATTTAGTTTATTTAACAGTAATTTTGAACGAAATGTGGGCAATACACCAATGTGATTTGTTTTCTCTCTCTCTCTCTCTCAACGATGGAATTTACTCAGGTCCAAGTTATTATTTTAAAACTATGATATAGTGTTTATAATGTAATGAAATGTTGAACTTGGTTTTCAGGTTGTGGAGATGATGAAGATGAACCAGTATCCGCTGTTCTCCTGCTACCTGGTGCTTATTGCCGTGTCTTTGGTTTTCATATTGCTCTATTATCTGTCCCTCAAGTTCATTAAACAGAAATCCAGTCAGGACTGGTGAGGACAGAATAAAATCTGGGTCTATATTGAAGCTTGTTCTTGCCAAAAGAAGCAACACGTAAAGTCCCCAACTCATTCATTCATTCATTTTTTTTCCGGCTTAGTCCCTTTATTAATCTTTATTACCGCCAACTTAGTCAGCATTTGTTTTACGCAGCGGATGCCCTTACAGCCACAACCCATCTCTGGGAAACATCCATACATTCTCATGCACTCACATACACATAGTGTACACTACGGACAATTTAGCTTACCCAGTTCACCTGTACCGTATATCTTTGGACTGTGGGGGAAACCGGAGCACCCGGAGGAAACCCATGCAAATACGAGGAGAACATGCAACCACCACACAGAAATGCCAACTGACCCAGCCGAGGCTCGAACCAGCGACCTTCTTGCTGTGAGGCCACAGCACTACCTACTGCGCCACCGTGTCGCCCCAAGTCCCCAACTATATACAGTAAAACAACACTGTTAGCTATGGCCGGTTTGCAACAAGAACCAAAAATCTGTTTCCAGTTTATTCAGTGCGCTGATGCACATTCGGTTCATTCTTTCTCTGGTTTTCACTTGATTTAGTAGTTTGAAAGCTGACTAAAAACAGTGCTCAAATAGTGAGTTTTGTTGTACTACCACTCTCTGCCGCTGGATGGCAGAAATGTACTATGTTTTCACAATCTTTAAAGCAATGGTGCCCAAACTTTTTCTTATGAAGGGCTAAAACCAAACTTGATTGAGATAGTGGGCCGAAGGTAAAGATGTTCCATGGCTAATTTCCTTATTTATTTAATACTTTCTAAAAATAACTAGAAAACATTGCTTTATATTAACTGATACAGCATATATTTTTGACATTTTATAACAAACTTATTACAGCAAAAACAGAAACAATCACATTTAGAACTGAATTGAGGTACACTAGCCTTGATTTGCTCACCGATGTCTTAATCCTCTATCTATCTATCTATCTATCTATCTATCTATCTATCTATCTATCTATCTATCTAGTGACAGTATTTACAGTATTTTAAAAATCTGATTCATTCACAACATTTAATTGAAACATTTAATTCAGTTTGCTTTTTTGTAGTTCAGCAATAAACAAACAACCAAAAAAAGTTTGTCACTTGGGATGGTGGGCCAAATGAAAGGTTACAATGGGCCCTACTTTGGGCATCTCTGCTTTAAAGGGATAGTTCACCCAAAAGTGAGAATTTCCTTACCATTTACTTACATGTACACACATACGGTAGGGTTTTCTTCCTTCTGTTGAATACAAAACAATATAAGAAACTCAAACAGGTTTGAAACAAATGAAGGATGAAAGATTTTCACATTTGTGTGAACTATCCCTTTAATCAGTTGTTTTTGTTTGTTCCTTTTATTGAATTTTTTGGTAAATCACTTGAGATCATGTTTGCTGGACACGTTTAATAACATTTATTTCAACCCTTTAGTGTAATTTTATTTAATTAGATTTTTTACTCTTGTAAAGCATAATCTTTTTGTATGTATGTATGTGTATATATAATATTCTATTATCATATATTATTTGAAAGTGTAGAAACATGGCTTGTTAAACTGCGCTGGTGCAACCTCCTGATCAACATGTCAAGATTTAGGCTTATGAATTGCTCACTCATTATGCATGTTTCATTCCATATGTATGTTGTCATCTTTGATAAACTGCTTCATCTTGAACAGTTAAAGCACGTTTGAATCTTTGAAAGTGAGAAATAAAACGAAGAACTACTGATCTGATGCTACAAACGTTATTTTTATTGAGCAATAAATAAATAAGCAAGAGTCAATGACACAGGGACCAATTTACACTGGAAATATTCCAGTCTTATTCAGGGACATTTAATTTGTTTGGTCTTTAATATGATCTCCAATAGTCTTTATTTTGCTGAAAAATCAAGCCGTTTCCTGTTTCAGCAATACAACTTTTCCATTCATTTATAATTATATGATATTAAAAGTGTTAATCATAAAGATGATATGCAATAATAATAATAATATTATTATTATATCCCAGTTATAATGTACTATTTCTTAATTGATTTACCTAAATCCTGACTTTTCAGTCTATTGATATCTTAACTGATATTCCAGAATTTGAATGTTTTGAGTTACTCAAATAATGTATTTCAATGTAAAAATAGGAAGTAACTTTAGAGCATCTCATAAATATTTGTCTATTAGCCAAATTACGACTCGGTGTCTCATAATTTCGATTTTTTTTAAGCAAATACTATTAACTAATATTACACACATATCACAAACTTATAACCTGATGACCTGTCTAAATTTCAACTCATCAATTTATATTTTCATCTAATACACATTATCTCACTAATTTTTACTGTTTATCTCATAACTGCCTGCGTCTCCATCTAATATAAATTGGCAACACATGTACATTTTACCTCGTCAATTTAACATTTGAATCAATTTTGATAATTATTATTTGAACTTTTGAACTTAGTATCTCATCTATTCAATTTGTTTATCTTGAAACCTCATATCTCCTAACTGTCTTTCCACTTATGCTGCAGTAAAAAATGTTCTTTAACACTGGTTTCACAATCCTGTAGTTTTAATGTTTATCAGACATTCAGACATATCAGACTTTGATATTAGTTAGGCTGCTTACAACAGCTAAAGAGTCGAATATCTTACTTTCAAGCTGAGAGGGGATTGGGTCAAGTCTGTCAACACATGAAATGCGATTCTAAGCACACATAGAACGTGTAAATAATAAAAAAAGACAATACTTTGAAATTGAAATCTGAAGAGACGTTCTTGTCTAAGGCTTTAACGTTAGCGTCTGCTGTTTACTTTCTAGAAGTTTTAAGGTTTGTTTTTGCAATGACCGTAATGGCAGGTCCATTTGAAGATATATATTTCCAAACGGTTTAGATTTCATCATTTATACACAGTTTTAAAAGTTAATGACTGTAAGAGCTCTTGAAAGATGATGTCTCCCTCTAAGCGATCTCTCCAGTGTCTGAATTCAGCCTGCATAAACCCTCCTGAGCTTCCTGGTTCAGCCCTTCACCTATCTCTGACACACTCGTGCAGGAGGATGAGCAAGACACTAAAATATGCAGGAATTTATGTATCATTGCTATATAAAATATCATTTACAAAAAAAAAGAATAAAATAAAATAAACCACTTTGAGCAAAAAAAAACCCTCCCAGATAATAATCAGGGAAATATTAAAATACTAGAATGAGTCCTGAAGAATTCTGTGACACTGAAAACTGAAGTAATGATGCCGATAGTATTACATACTGTATTACAATATAGAAAATGGTTATTTTTATATATTTGTGTCTTACTTTCAGATAATTTGATGCAACACAAAAAGTACACTCAGGACAAATTCCCAGTTGAAACCATTATACAGTATTTAATTTGTCATTAAAGCATAAAAGTCTTAAATTCATTGTTAAAAAAATTGAATTTTTAAGTAAAAATTCAAATTTTTACTTAAAAAAAAAACAAAAAAATGTTTTTTTTTTCGAATTTTAAAGATTTCTGTCAAAATCTCTAGGTTTGGAATGCGGTGCAAATTTTGTTTTCCTTTATTTCTGGTATGGTACAGCAAACAAAATGACTTGATTATTACACCAGAATGAGTGTAGTTCCTATTAGCCAAGAAAGTAACAGCTTTTCATTTTTGATCGGTCTTGCATGATAGGAAATGTTGAAGAGTTACGTTTTAAATAGGACAATTATCAAAACTCCTGGATTTTTTTTATTTTTATTTTTTGTGTGAGATGCTAATGGTCTAATCTGATTCAATGATTTATGCTAAGCTAAGCTAAAAGTTCTCCCCCTAGGCCCAGAGATCAGCCAAATTGATCAAGTGAAACTCAACTGTTTAACTAGGAGACCTTTTTTTGTTTTATCTTAAAGTGGAGTGTCGCTTTAAGATAAAAGTTTTTTATTTTTGTGAATTGTGGGGAAATCCCATAGGTCTGGGCTGCTTTTGAACTATACGAACAGTATTTTTCTATCGCCCGACCATAACTCTACCCCTAAACCAAACCCTCACAGCAAACTGCACTATTACTTTCTGAAGTAACAACAAAACTAATTCGGTAGGATTTACATTGAGCCTTTTGAAAAATGGGGACTAAGTCAGCTTCTCCTTGTATTACCTGTGTCATACCCATGTCATTATACACATTTGTTTCCCGATGTTACAAAACCGCACCTTGTACACACAAACAAACCTGGTTTGGGATTTTTCAGGCATCACATTCAATGTTACTGGTATTAAATTATTAAAGTATGCAGGGACTATTGTGTCCTGAAAGTGGTCAACGGGGAACACACTAGTGAAGACACCACATCAAAAAAAGCTGTTTCTCGACAGTCAGTGAAATCAGTTGTGTACAGGTCAGTTCTCCACCACTGGATGGCAGCAATGTTCTGTTTAATTTCCTCACAAACTTTAGTTCAGTTTGGCAAGAGGTTCAAAAGCGTACTTGGGTAAATATCCATAAACAGCTTCTCTTTGTTCCAGTCTAAATGCTTATTTATTTAAACGTGTAGAAGATTTCATCGTTTATCAAAGCGTGCCGACAGCCAAAATCCCTTTCACAAAACACCCAGAAATGCATGTGTTTTAAAAGCCAGATAATGTACATTTTCGCCACTAAATCTTAATCCTGATAAATCTACTGTTTCCAAGAAGAAGAGGAAAAACTGAAACCAGGATGCATGTCAGCTGATCCAGGATTGTTCCAATGAGATATTTATTACATAGCATTTATATTCCTACACAACTGTGCATTAGTCTAATGTACTGGTGAAGGAGCGGAACAAGATCGAACAAGCTTCCATGGTCTCTCATATCATGCATCCAAAATAGACATATTTCTATACAAGTCAAAACCTACATTAGCAGAGAGTCATTCTTATGGTGTGGCGCTCAATTCAGGACAAAAAAAAAATGAACAAAACAAGCACTAAAGTTTTGGGTTTACATTTATTTGCATCAATATCAACTGTATGTACATGTTAACCATTACAATGAGCAAAAACAAAATCACAGTATAACACGCCGCTCACATCTGCTGCATATAAAAAAAAAAACAAATGGCTGATGGAAGGAAGGAAGAGGGGTGTTTTTTAGTTGTCGATGGACGCTGTGGACTGAGTTCGCTGATCCTTCAGTTTGTCTGCGTAGAAACGAAAAGACTCCTGTGGGACAACAAATGAAAAAACATGTTTGTAGAGCAGCACGATTCTTAATAAGAACCACATTTTTTGATTCAATGATGCTTTTCACTTTATTATGGGATAAAAAAAAAGCATTGTTGAAGAATCTCCTGAACAAGTTCTTTATCGATAAATGTATTTTTAAAGGGATAGTTCACACAAAAACAGAAATTATGCCAACTTTACTCTCCCTCTTGTTTCAAAGCTGTTTTGAGTTTCTGTCTTTCTGCTGGACACATCAGAAGACATTCTGAAGGATGTTGGGAAAAACAGCTACAGACTTTCCTACTATTTTTTGTTCCTACTATCAGTGCCTCCATCAGGTTTGAAATATACTTGCGGTGGTAGCCGGATTGAAACACCTTTTTCCCAGAGCACATAAATAGTTAACTATATGCGACAAACAAAACATAATTAGATTTTTAACACTATGTTTATTTATTAAGGATCTATTTTAAACCTTAAAAGAAAAAAAAAAAAGACTTTTGAGATAAATAAAAACAAATCCACTACGTCTCTTATGCTATTCAGGAGCCATGTGCACCCACTGACAGCTAAAATCTGCTCCTCGCTAGCTCTCATTCAAGTTCAGCTTGCTTATTGGCATGACATTTTGTAGAGTATTGCCAAATCCTTTTAGATGTATAAGATATGTAATATACTGACATCATCAAATCAATAAAACATGCAGCAAACTAGAACTAAATGACAGAAAAATGAATAAAAACAGACATTATCTCTAAAAATTATAATATTTACAAGATTAAAACGTGTCGATTATTTAAATAAGGCAAATGAGTTGATTGCCCGTTTCTAATGGTGTACAAATATTCTGCAACCAATTTAGATAAGTTCGTCCTCTCTGAGTGTTTGGTAAATCTTTCTTTACTTTTATTAAAGAGTCATTTAGATTAAATGATTAATTATTTAATGTCTCTGCCGCGGTTTTGCACATGAAATTAACGACAGCTTGGAAAACGAAAGCCGGGTCTGGGTCTGCAGAGCACGTGACTGTCTGCAGGAGTGTTGACAGGTCTCCTGCACACAGAACGAGCAGTATGAAACGGTAAAGGAAAGATGATTTTCCACTACTTAATCGTGGATGTTTGTTTATATTAGGCAGAAACAAAAGAGGGGAAAAGGATGATAATAGGAAAAAAATAAAGAGTGTCACTAATGCCGAGTTCAGACTGCATGATTTCAAAGTAGTCGTGTCACAGATGTTTTCACACTGCATGATTATCTGGGCTAGCGTTTTGTCACTGCTTTGTTTACACTGCAAGATGGATCGGCGACAGGGAGTTTCACACTGCATGACTTCAAAATAGGAAGCATCGCCGACAACTTTGTCCAAACTACGTCTCACACCCAAAAACACGTCGTATATCTTTTGTTATTAAATAAATAACGAGAAAGAAGCCTTTAATGGGGTAGAAATGTACATACTTGCTCACCTGCCTTTGAAGGGAATTAGCAATTTCTCCTCAACTTTTTTATTTTTTGACCGGGTTGGGTTGTGATTTGGTAGCTCACATGACGCGTCAAACAGACACGGGAGCTCCTGCCAAATTTACACTAATTTTCCCTCCATTTCTTGGGTCCGAATAAACTGAAAATGAGCGCTTTTAACTTCTCCCTCAACCTCCCGCTGGCCTGCAGGTACCCACACTAGTGAATGCTGCTCTCTCATTGGCTGTAGGTGATCGCCGGTGTTATTTTCAGTCAAAACACATTTCACACGGCATGATTTGAATCGCCGACAGCTCCAGATATTCAGCACGCTAAATATCTCCCGGGCATCGGCAACTCATCGGCGACTCTCTCAGATCGCGTCTTTGACAGTTCATATTGTGTGACTGTCACTCGCGTGCACGAGCACCGATTTGCTGTGATTTCAGGCATTTGTCGGCGATTTCTCAAAACCTGTCGGCGAGTCAAAAAATCATGCAATCTGAACTCGGCATAAGTATACTTGGGCGGCTGTTAATATACCTATGCGGCCCGCGGCCCACCCAAGTAAAGCCTACATGTGGAAATCACTGTACTATAGTTGTCAATGGCTGCTTTTTTCTAACATTCTTCAGAATATTTAGTTTTGAGTTAGACAGAATTAAAAAAAAATGAAAGTTCAGAACCACTCGAGTGTGAATAAATGAGCATATTTTTATTTTTGGCTCAACTATCCCTTACTGCTTGATTTTTGCCACCTATTGGTGTGAATGTAACTGCTACAATCTTCATATGTAGCATTAAGTGGCTTTCAAACTATGATGAGTGTTAAAATCCAAACTATTAACTGTTATGCTAGCACATCTGTGACAGTGTGAATGTTTGTAACACAGAAAAAAAATACTGGTTGTAGAGACTAAAAATAAAACTGTTTCATAAGCATAAACATGGCGAATGCTCTCTCTGGGTCAAACGCAGATTGTAAAAAAAAAAAAAAAAAAAACTATAATATTTTGATATTAAAATATGTGTTCTGAGTTTGTCACACAACAGAACAACACTTTATTAACCACCCAGACAAATCTGAATGATAAAAAAGATGGCAAGTAACTAGGTAAAATTGACATCGACATGTTTGTAAAATAGACAGGACTCTTAAATGCTGTGGGCGTGTCTGCTAGCAACACTGAAACCACGCCCACTCATTGGAAAGTAGCTAACAAATACAGCTACGACCTGAAGTGATACTACCTCTGGTAATGTTAGCTTGATTGGCTTTACACAGCCAAACATGCTTGAGCACACTCAAAGAGACGACGGTTGTTGCTATGAGATACGGTTGCAGCTGGAGGTTAATGAGAATGATTAGTATTATTTATTAAATTATGCATTAACTATTTTTTATTAATGTCTACCCCGACCCCAACCCTAAACCCAAGCATCACAGTAATTTAAAAACAGTAATTGTTGAGAGTATTATTTCTCACTTATTAAATTACCAAACGAATTGTATTTAATTAATGTCTACCCCAAACTTAAACCCAACCATCACAGTAATAATTAGTACAAATTTTAATCACTGTTGTACAGTGTCATAAAAGTTATGCCACACTGATGTGCGTGTCTGCAGCTGTATCCTATTTAGACATCACCAGAGACAACGTGTAAGGCTGCAACGAGTTGAAACCATTTTTGAGACCAGTGCGACTTACGGTTGCTTAGCAAAGACAGACAAGACTAGAGCACAAGCTCCGGTGTGCTTTGAAGATAGAGAAAGGTCAAAAACGAGACAAAATTTAACATGCAAACAAACATTAAGAACACATTTGCGCATACTTTATGCATGGAATAGAAATGTTTATGTTGAGAAGACATCTTCAAATTTGTGTGTAAATCCTAACAACACGTTACTACACGTAAAGTATGCTTCAAAGTATCCAGTGATCGTTACATGATAAAATAGAAAAATTCTATAGGAAGCTATATAAATCACATTTTCATGCCTTTGATTTTAAATCGTATGTTTTTCTAGCCTAGCCTCATGAGGAAACAGAACTATTTTACGTTTTGTCAGTTTAGTGGCTAATTTCAAAGTCCCTTTAAGGCAAGTCATTTCACTCGGCGGCCATCTTTGAAACGCCACTCAGGCAGTATGCTCGGGCATTCTGTCTGAATGGGGAGACATTAAATTCTCCAAACTGTTTGTCAAGCTTATGATTACATTACATATTTGGAATCACCAATAAAATTAAACAACAACTATCTCATAAGTTTAGTTTCTAAAATCAAACCGTAAGATGCGTTTCCAAATCAAGCAAAATCTGCATTTTTTCAGGTAGCCCGAGCTACTGCGCATACGCACTCGAAATGAACGAGTTCACGACACCAATCTCATTTATGGCTGTTCTACACATAATCATCCTCTGAATAATGCTCCACCAGATCGCGCTGCTCTTCTGAAGTAATCCACAACTTGGTCTTGATGGTGAATCTCCTCCAGAAATGACAGCAACTATTTGTTTACAAGTTTGTGGGCATTTGAGAAGATGCTGTCATGTGATGTGCGTTTGACAGGACGGACTGTCCCTCGCGTTTGTTTCATACAGATTACAATACTAAATAACTTTTGTTTTCAATTGCGCTTGATTCATTTAAAAGTACAGATTTCAAGCTTTATGTGGATTTTTTTTTATGTCTGTGAAGCAAGTATTTGCAGAGATTAGTGTGGTTTTTGACCACAAAAAAAAAAAAAAAACTGTCTTAAAAGCAAACGACTCGTTTGAGCTTTTTCCAGAGGAAACATCAGTTTTGGTCGATCGATGACTGGCTCCTGTACTAGTAGGCGGGGCTTTATTCACTATATTGACCGTTACACTTTTCCCAATTCAAAACTATACAAGTGACAAGTCTTTGCTAATTTGTACGAATTCCTACGAGTTCAGTCGTACGAAGATCTACGATTTTAAAACCAAGGCATGGCACCCAACCCAACCGTCATTGGGGGATGAGCAAATTGTACGAATGAGATTGCGCAAATCCTACGAATGAGCCACTAAATCAAAAAGTTACGAATTGCAGTGAGATTGTGTTGGTTTTTCTGAACGACAGCAAAATGTGACAGTAGTTTAAGACTGAGCATGAGGACCACTGACACTAATAAGCAGTAGTTATTAGTGTTACGCTCTGTGCCTGCATTGTGTCATTAAGCTAGTGTCTTATGCCGAGTTCAGACTGCATGATTTTAAGCCTGATTTGACTCGCCCACAGGCAGTGTGAACTATCAAAGACATGATCTGAAAGAATCGCAGATGAGTCGCCGATGCCTGTAAGATATTTGGCATGCTAAATATCTGGAGCTGTCGGATTGAATTGTTCGGATTGAAAATAACATCGGCGATCACCTACAGGTGAGGGAGCAGCATCCACTAGTGTAGTTACCTGCAAGCCAGCTGGAGGTTGGGGAGAAGTTAAGGGCACTTATATTTCAGTTTATTCGGACCCAAGAAATGGAGGAAAAACAAGCAGAAATTTGGCAGGAGCACCCGTGTCTGTTTGACGTGTCATCTGAGCAAAACCACAACCGGGTCGGGGGAAAAAAAAGTTGAGCAGAAATTACTAATTCCCTTGAAACCAAGGTGAGCAAATAGTCTATGTACATTTTCTAAAGGCTTTTTCTTGTTATGTAGTGTATATCTAGATATACTACATGTTTTTGGTTGTGAGACGGTAGTTTGGACAAAGTTGTCGGCGATTGTTCTATTTTAAAGTCATGCAGTGTCAAACCCCCTGTCATTGATCCATCTTGCAGTGTAAACAAAGCAGCAACAAAACGCTAGCCCAGATAGTCATGAGGTGTGAAAACATCTGTCACATGACTACTTTGAAAATCATGCAGTCTGAACTCGGCATTAGCCCAGCCCAATAAAATCCTGAATATAAAGTTGATGAAAACCAGTTAAAGGTTTAACTACACAAATTAGTACTTCCTACTTCAAAGTCTTTGTAATGTGTTTCAGAAATACATTTCTATTTATGCGTTTAGAAACAATTCTTTGAATTCTCTTCCCCCAGACTTGAAGTAAATAAGAAGATTTACTAAATCATAAGATTTAGAAATCATGATCCCAATCTTTTAAAGACTAATCATGCAGCTCTATTTTTTCGCCCTCAATTTTCCAGTAGAACTGTACTTTGAGTGAGTGTTGTGTTGTTTTTCCTGTCAAAACCATTTTGTTTTTGTGCATTTTTTCCTGCCCTCAGGGCCAAACTAATAACAAGCGCACGGTCCAAACAGTCCACCGCTCTCGTTTCATCTCAAAAAACGTATTAATTCACAAATAACACATTTACTCGCTCGCCCTCCTGTAATTAAGCAGCACCGGTGCCTGTAAACATCTATTTTTGGACGGTGAGTGCTTTTAGAAGATTACCAATTCTTCAACAATGTATATTCCCTTATTAATGAGGTAATTAAAGTCGATAAATAACAGCAGCTGTGTGTGAGAAGTGAGGCCAGATGCGAGCGGCTCCTCAAATCTCTCCTTATCGCCTCTCTACGGAGACTCTTTGTACTGTGGTATTAGCGGCGGCAGCGGGACGGAGTGCTACCTGAGATTGCTTTGTGAGGACTTGAAAGCTGCACTGAGGGGGAAGGGGTTTGTAGATGGACGACAGTTAACTAGAAGGCTGTTCAGAAACACGCAGTGTGTTTCTGACATGAACTATTACGATAGTAGAGGTATGGAAACAGTAGAGGTAGAGGAACGGGCATTTCAGGAGAGCAGGTGACATGAAACTGGACTCAATTTGAGCTTCGGCTACTTCCAAAATGGTTTGTGCTCATAACAGGCCATATTGTGTGGACACAGCATGTGCAGTTCATAAGGATGTTTGTGTTTTAATGTGGCTCATACTGGTGAAGTAAATCCCTCTATTAGTCTCTAAAAGTTTTCCTTGCTTGCCAAGGATGTAGTTATTAGATATTAAAAACTGTATTGTTTTAATATTCTTTTAATATGGTTATATTCTTAAATCTTCTTTCAAATTCCCACTGTTACATTACTTTTACTTTAAAACTTTTGAACCAGTAAGTTATAAATCTGTTATCTGTCTGTCCGTCTGTCTGTATCAGTGGTGCTCAACCCTGTTCCTGGAGATCTACCTTCCTGCAGATTTCAGCTCCAACCCTGATCAAACACACCTGAACCAAGTACTTAGGACCTGAACAGCACTTGATAATTACAGGCAGGTGTGTTTGATATGGGTTGCAACTGAAATCTGCAGGAAGGTTTCAGACGAATCTCCAGGAACAGGGTTGGTCACCCCTGATCTATATGAATGATCCAAAACGGTCATGTTTACACAGTATTTGTTGATTATTTTTGTTTTTTATATATTTATTCTTTTACAGTTTACCCATTCTTATATTTGAAAGAGGCTGAAGTAAAATTATTATATTTTATTACACTTTATAAATACAAAATGTAACTTATTAAATGTATATGTGCTATTTATGTGCATTATTACAAATATTTTAAAAGGAATTTTTACTTGTATATTAGTGATGTCAAAAATATTGATGCATTGATAAATATCTTGCTTTTATTATTGATATTAGCAGTCAGCGCCAATAGCCTAATGGTTAGTGCGTCGACACATAGCACTGAGGTGCTCACAGTGGGAGTTCAATTCCCGGTTCGAGGTCCTTTGTCAATCCTTCCCCTATCTCTGCTCCCCAAACTTTCTTGTCTATCTCCACTGTCCTATCAATAAAGGTGAAAAACCCCAAAAAATAATTATTAAAAAAAAAGATATTAGCTTTGCTCTCTTGCACTTTTCGCAACAGAAGGGAGATGAATAATTAATACAAATATTTTTTTTGTAATTTATTGCCTTTCGGACTTAAGAACTGCTGACATACCTGGTATGTCAATAAACATTATATGGTTTAGTCATTGTTTTCTCTTTTTAGTTTCTTTGGATACTTTTAATGCTGCAGAATTTGTTCCCCAGAGTATTGAAAATGCGATTAAATATCAATATTTTATCAAGGCATCGTATTGAAGTTGCAAAATTAAGTATCGCGAAGACACTTATTAGTATTACAATAATGTTTGCATGAATATAAACGAATCCCACTAGCAAATACCAAATTATTATTATTTTTTTTTACATATTTAACAGGCTTTTATTATCTTGCAACAAACATTTTAGTGTTCAAAGTTTAAAAGTAGTCATCACTGTAGTTCAAAGTAGTCATTGTTTTCCCTTTTAGTTCATTTGAATATTTTAAATGGTGCAGAATTTGTTCCCCACAGTATTGAAAATGTTATGGAATATCAATATTTTATCAAGGTATCGTATCGAAGTTGCAAATTCAAGTATCGTGACAACACTATTATATATGTATTACAATATGTTTGCATGAATATAAATGAATCACACAAGCAAATATTAAGTTATTAAATTATTTTTCTACATATTTAACAGGCTAATTATCTTGCAACAAACATTTTAGTGTTCAAAGTTTTCTCCTTATTTGAGTTGAGTTATACTTTACTGTTATTACTTCCAGGAAATTCGCCTTCGACTCAATATACTTACAAAAATAATATTATTAATAATATTACATAACAAATGTAATGATAATAATAATAATAATAATAATAATAATAATAATAATAATAATAATAATAATAATAATAATAATAATAA
>CAIGQQ010031933.1:1481561-1513594 GCA_903798035.1 Danio albolineatus
ATATATATATATATATATATATATTCAGCATCAATATCGCAATATGATCATTCGCAATAGGCACATCGTGCGTATACGCAAGGCTAAGTCTGAACGATAATCGATCATTTCGCAAGTGTTTTTGAGGCCTGTGACTGTTTTTAAAGCATTCAGGCATAAGAAATCATACTGTTGGAAACTTGAAAAATAAATAATTAATTTTATTGAATTGTTGATAAAACAAAGACTATGAATATTATTCTACATTTGATAGTTCAATTACTGTATAACTGAGTACAGTTTGACTGTTTAATGCTGTTTATTTCATTTGTATCTTTTTCGATATCAAACTTATCTATGCTTGCAGATTGTTTATTATGTATGCATTACACTACAGAATCATCCCAGTCAATCTAAAACTTATAAATTCTTTATAAATAGATATTCTCATCTAGTGAAATTGTATTCATATCGCAATATATAAATTACAGAATAAGAAAAAATGTCAACGTTAAATTATCGTGCAGCCCTAACTGGATGGATCATAACACTCCAATATATAACTGATGAGAAACAAAAATAAACCAAGTACTTTCAACAAATTTTTTTGATTTTTGGCCTTGTTAATGTATTACTCAATACAGTGAATACTACTGTATATATAATACAAAAAATACCAATAACAATATAACAGTAGAATTTTTACAGCCTTCTTCTATTTCAACAAATGCTTTCTTATGGTTGCATATTTAACTAAGGATTAAAAAATAAATAAATAAATCACCTTTATCCAACAATTATTCCTACAGTGTTTTGACAATAACTAGGACCTCAAGCATGGAGAGTCACGGTATGCATATGGAAATATACAATGTAGGCCGACCTACTGCAACACAGTTCACTTCAGTCTTTACACACACACTCAAACAGAGACAGCCAGCTTGTTTTAGCCCACAAATTCCAATCTGTCACTTCATCACCCTGCAATTTTTGTCCCGTTGTTATGCAAATCCAGCGCGGCGCTCCGTACTGTCAGGAAAAGTGATGAGCCAAAAGGAACAGAGAAGCGGGGAACAGGAGGTTCAGCAGGGTCATGCTGAGTTTTTAAGAGGCTGCTTTTGTATGATAAAGCTCCGTACACTTATCTACTCAGTCACGCTGTTATTTGGGCACAGATCTCATCCTTTACTGCTTTTTTGTAATTTTTGAGGATTGTTTTATCAAGATCCCAGCAGTCAGCCCATTTAAATAGAGGCTTGTCATTTAAGGAGCGCTCTTGTCTAAAAAGTGCCACATGTTATGTGTTAACAGCTGGATATGAATTGAAGCAATGGAGGTTAAGTGGATCGCCGGAGGGCGTCGTGACAGCGATACCCACGAGGGGATTAGAACTAACAACCTCTTGATTCTTGGGCCGTCGCTCTAGGCACTCAACCATGTACTTTCCTTATGGCCCTGGGCTTTACAAGCATTGTTGTATAGCGGCACGTTGATGTAGGGAAACATTTAAGCCAAATAAAAGAAAGCTGGATGAAAGAAATGCGAAAAGGCATGCGTTTGCTTTAAATACTTCTCAGTGCTCTACTGAAGTACTTCTTGTGTATCCTATTGATTTTCACCACAGTGAAATTGACTCTTACATTCAAAACAAATATTTCTAGACTGATCTATCAGGAGGTTGAGCGATGATAAGTATCAGTCATGAGTCAAGTTATTAGACTTTCAGGTTTATATTATGGTTATGATATTACCTAAAATCCTGAGATCAACAACCAAAGGAGAAAAGCACCCACTCTCTCATAACAGAACCATTGAAATAAATGAAATTACAATATTTCAAACTGTGCGTGTGTGTGTGTGTCTGTATAAATAAATAATATATAGATATCCAAAATAAGTGAACAATCATATAGTTTAAGCAACGTCACTAACACTTCAGGAAGAACAGACACTTAGGAGTGTAAATTCCCTAGATTGTTCGGTGTGTTTAGCCTGTAGACCACTTGAGTGTTTGCCATTCACTATTTCTGAACAATTTAATATTACAACATCAAAACTGACATTTCATTATAAAGTATGTGCGTGTGCTTGCAGTGTTGCCATATCTATTTATTTTCAGCGTCTTTGGGCTTTGTACTCAGGAACTGCTTATAAATCTATCAAGTTTATTACAGTCATGTTGGTATTATTTTTCAAATGAAACATTTGGATTTTTCTCTGTTTATAATGGAATTTTTCAAAGAAGATAATGAAGATCAGCTTCCAAAAATTAAGATAAATCGCTTTCATGCTATTTGTAAGTTATTAAAGGGGTGGTCAAGAGTGTATTTTAAGGCTTGGTTGTATTTATAAGATGCGAAGCAATGTGTGCTTTTGCTTCATCTGTAGAAAATCACGTTGTTTTTTCATATATCTTTAATTGTATACTGCTACACGGCTAACATGAAAACGGCTGTCATATTTCCTATTTCCTCTGAAAGGCCTGCCCTCAAGAGGCTCTGACTGGTCAGCTAACATAATGTGTGATTCACGGATTGGCTCCACGTCACCAGGAAAAGCACCACACCCCTGCAAGCACACGCTTTTGCGCTGTGTAAATACGGTCAGTCAGAGTAGCTGTCAGATAAGACAAATAATTCATGGAAAAGCAATTTAAGATTTTTTTGTTAAGACCCAAAACCTTAAGATTGTTATGCAGGTTTGCCCATGCTGACAAGCAACCGGAGTAAAGCTATTCTTTATACATCTCAAAGCTATTTACAATAGGCAAAATGACCATTTTTGTGTCAAAGTTGTTGTCCGACCTTATCATCATCTTCATCATCATCATCATCAACATCAACATTTACCAACTGACTATCTGCATGAGTTTTGGACATGCCCACACCTGGCAACTTTTTGGCAAGGTGTTTTTGATACATTCAATAATGCTCTCAAAATCAATATAGACCCTGAATGGTAGCTAGCCCAATTTGGAGTATCTTTTAGAATTGATCTGACAGTCCATGACAGCAAGGTTGTTGCTTTGACTAAAATTTTAGCCAAAGTGCCAAATCTCTAAAGTGGAAACACACTTCCCTCCTACACTTGACAAGTGGATACATGACATATTTTACTGTATCAGACTTGAAAAGCTAAGACGCTTGCTCTCCGGCTCACTCAATTCCTTTTAGAAGACTTGGC
Organism: Danio albolineatus; assembly: GCA_903798035.1. Classification (NCBI taxonomy): domain Eukaryota; kingdom Metazoa; phylum Chordata; class Actinopteri; order Cypriniformes; family Danionidae; genus Danio; species Danio albolineatus. The sequence goes on from CAIGQQ010031933.1 coordinate 1,484,724, forward strand.
ATCCCTTTCTGTACTGTATCAAAGGCCTGCCTATTACACCTGGTACTTGCAGCCTGTAACATTTTTCATTTTGTTAGAAGGTATTTTAATGATTGGTTGATTAATTAATTGATTTGTTGATTTTTTTAAATCTGTGTGCAGTTATTCTCTAATGTAATGGTTAAGTACATCTAATGTACTTCATTTGGTATTTATGTATTTTTTTTTTCTTGATTTGTTAATTGAGTTAATGAATAATAAGTTGGGGGATAGTATTAACAACAGACAATGTATTACTGGGCACCACGGTGGCGCAGTGGGTAGCACAATCACCTCACAGCAAGAAGGTCGCTGGTTCGAGCCTTGCTGGGTCAGTTTGCACACAGAAATGTTCGCACACAGAAAACCTCCCCGTTCGTGTGGTTTTCCTCCGGGTGCTCTGGCTTCCCCCACAAGTCCAAAGACATGCGGTATAGGTGAACGGGGTAGGCTAAATTATCTGCAGTGTAGTGTATGTGTGTGAATGAGTGTGTATGGATGTGATAAGCCGTCACACAAAAGCTCATTAAAAAGGATTTTTTTTAAAAATGTAAAAAAAAATTGTTGTCAAATCTAAAGAAAAAGAAATTACAGGGTTGCCACACTTTTGACAGCAGATTCAAGGACTTTCTTGGACTTTTTAAAGCACCATTCATTTTAAATCAAACACCTTTGTAATTCATACCGCAGGATATGTAGCTCCTGAAAGTCCTTACTGCACTAAATATTTACATTTAATATATACGTAAAATACATTATTTTCAAAACGTTTGACTGATTTAAAGTCATGGTCGAAGAACTCTAATAAAATTTGTTGAATTCAATATTGGAGGTATACAAATGTGGTTTCAAATAAAAAGATTTTTTATTAAAGAAATTGTGATTTATTTTTTCATTGTGTATTTGACAATTGAGTACAATAGTTGAAATTAGACCATAAACCAATTTAATTCAAGAACTTTCAAGGACCCATGTTTGTTTTTTAGTACTTTAGTACCAGGCCTTGAATCTATATCATGGTTTCCGCTACATTCATTCTTTCATGGCGGGGCGCCACACCAAAATTCATTCCCGCCAGGGCTACATCACAGCTTCTAATTCAAAACATTCCGTTGTTGTTGTTGTTGTTTTTAAATAGCAGGTTATAATCGCACCAAAACATATGAAAAGGTAAGTGAATTATAACACAGTAGTAGTGCTGTGTGTTATTTGTTTAACCATTTAAGGTGACATGCTGACTGACTGAAAGGGCAGCGCGATGCGTCCAGCAAACATAACATAGCTTTCAGTTATGATGTACACAGTTCATAAATTATACTTTATAGATAAAGCTCTACGGATCTGCATACAGTGATTTTATCTTGCTGGAGTTTATGACTGTTTCACTTTACCTGAGGACGCATCAATGCCGTCCTGTAGGTCCATTGGAGACATTCAGAAATATTCCTAGCAAATCTAATTAATGTTGGAGATATACTCGTTACATAAATGCACTAAATCGCACTTCAGCAGCGTTTAGTGCACAAGAGAATCTGCGCTTGAGCAGTGTATATATGAGGGCGTGTAAAAGTTTTGTGCATGAACAGATGAAATCGGTGCGCAAACAAAGAGATTTGCATGCTCGTATTAGATGAATGCGATCTTATAATACTGCGCTCACGACATTTGTCATTGAAATAACTCCATAGGTAGTTGGAAGATCTGTGCCTGCCGCCACGGCTGGAAAAAATCCCAGAGGAAACTGCATATATCTAAAATTCAAGTACTTTCAAGAAGCTTCGGGACGCTAAAATTAGGCAGAAAAGTTTATAATCAATGTGCCAATGCCCACGCACATAGCCACAACTGTTGCACAACACTAACAAGAACATTTTGCTGATGAACATGTTGCAGATGGGGCATCTGAGCCCCAAATGAAGCCCCTTAGACCACTCTCTGGTGCTGCGGAGAGCACGGTTCACACATCGCTGGACAACAAACAGCAACAGAGCTGAACTTCAGCCATATGAGAACGCTCTGTGACAGCAGCAGACAGCTCAAATTCTTCTCTTCTGACAGAACCACTAATCACACCCAATCAGCCGTTGGTGGTAAATGGGCCCGAATGGATGGCGAGCAGCGGAGCATCCCCGGCCTGCTGCCTGATACCACACACAACTGAGGTAAACAAATATCACACACCCCATTAATCCTCCAGCTCATTCTGCGGCCTTCTGCCAGCCCGTGAACCGACTTTTACAGACTCTGTAACAAATGTGAGGACTTGAGCGAAGACGAAAGAAAAAAAAAGTAGATGGAGGAAGGAACAAGAGGCGTTTCAAATAAAAACAAGGCCATTAAAAGCCAGGCAGCCGGTTACGTTACGGTGCCACGAGTCATGATCTTCAAGCGGATCGTGTGGCAGCGCTGATGCAGGCAGGACGGGGCGCTGAGGTGTGTTAATGTGAATGACAAGCTCCGAGCGAGGCTAATGGCCACCGGCTCGCTCTGATGGACACACATATATACATACACACACACTTCGCTCATCACACTTTCGGCTGAATTCACATGCAAATGCGTGTATGTGTGTGTGAAATACTCAAGCACTTTCCCCGACATGATATGCCATTAGTATCAGGACGGATTTCGGTAATTCTGTTAAAGTGCAGCCGGTCCTGTAATTTTCCTCGCTCTGTGACAGGATGAGTCCGAGCGAGAGGGTGGGGGCAGCGAAAGAGTGACACGCATCGTGAAAAGAGAGACGGAGCGTGTATTTTCACCATCACTGTGTGCACAAAGCAAACAGGAAACACTTTTATTGTAATTGCGTCTTACATGGGCATGGAGAAATCCACCGTGGAATTCAGATAATGGCTGATTAATGTCCCCGTGTGGATGGACAGGTGTCTCGGACCCACATCGATACGTTTCCGTGGCCGTGTTTGAATCTGAACGCCGCCTTTAAGTAACTAATTAAGCGAGTGGCAAGCTTGTGATAGTGAAGTAATACAACAAAAAATTCTCATTGGTACTTTGACATCCTAAGTGGTTTCAAATGTGCGGGAAGGAACGCCTAATGTGACGGCCAACATTATTTGTGACAAACTAAACTGAATTATTTCATTAATCCTGGACGGTTGAAAATAAGAGGGCGTCTGCAATCATTTCAGCTAAAGCTTTCGGATGGACACTAACCTTCCAGTTTGCCATGTTTCGATAGCACTCGGATCAAGGCGATGTACTTTTGAGCATCCAGCACCACCTCAGAGTCCTTGCGAGTCCTTAAATGTTCAAAATACAAAACAAATAGAGATAAACAGTCAACACAGATTGGAAAGTGAATTAAGTGTCATTCTATGTGCTGCTAATGTTTTGGTATGGAAAGAGATAGCTCACTAGAAAACAGAATTCTGTCATTATTTGCTCACACTCTCATAATGTCCAAAACTCTTATGACTAGGGCCACACGGAATCAGCAAACGCAGAATTCCGCAGATTTTTAGCCCATCATTGATTCTGTTTATTTACTGGTGTAAATGTGTGTACATTTATATTTATTCAGTTTTCTAATTAATTTCAGTAAAAATATTGATCAATGTGAAAATATTCATATGGTTTATTTACAATACAGTTTGTAAAGTAATATTTTCTGTCTTTTAGAAGAGATTTTATATGAGAGACTTGTTTTGTTTACCAAATTAAGTGGATCTAATTGGATTTGCATTGTAAACATTAAATACAAGTTAAAAAGGTATTACTTTTTATTTCATATATTACGTTTTTAGTTATGACACTCCTAAAATCATTCCGCATAAATCCGGAGATTTTTAACAAAATACTCCACAGAAATAGCAAAAAATGTTCGCAGGTTCCGTCTGGCCCTGCTTATGACTACTTAGTTTTTGCAATAAAATTGTCTTTTGTTGTTGTTATATCCTGGCAACTTCAAACTCGTACAGACTGACTGTTTGACTTCAAGTTTAATTTACAGGTTTTCATACGCAATGTAAAAAATTATTTTGTCTTGTTTCTAGCCGAAATATAAAAGAAATTCTTAAATCAAAAAGCATAAATGTATTGTCTTGTTTAATAAAAATACTGTCATGTTTTCAGAAATAATGTCAAAATCAAGTTTCCTTAAAACAAGCAAAACAATCTACCAACTGGGTAAGCTAAATAACCTTGTTTTCTCTTAGAAATAATTATTTTGCTTAATTAAGGAGAAAAAAAAAAACTCAATGCGTTATTTCTGAAAACGACAATATTTGTTACTTAAAATACATTAAAACTTTACAATAAGGTTCATTAGTTAATGCATTTACTAACATGAACTAATCATGAACAACACTAGTACAGCATTTATTAATCATAACTGAACATTTACTAATAAATTATTAACATCCAAGTCCATGCTTGCTAACATTAGTTAATGCACTGTATTTTCATTAACTAACATTAACCAACATGAACAAATACTGTAGTACTGTTTGTTCATGTTAGTCAATGCATTAATTAACATTAACTAATAAACCTTATTGTAAAGTGTGACTGAAAAGACTTTTTTTTTAATTTGTACGAGAAACCAGACAAAAACTCTAAAGGCTAGTTTATACTTCTACGTCGAGTGATAGCCGTGACCCACGGCTATTCCCCTGCATGTAGTCGTGCATTTATACTTCTTCATGCTGTTTGTGTTGCTCTGCAATAACAATTCCCAAAATGCTAGCTGGCAGCGGGTTATGTTCCTCTGTGTTGAGTTTCTAAACGTGTGTTTTGTTTTTCTGAACACTACTTTAACGCAAGTAGCTAAAACTTGCTCATTCTGAGGTGAGACCCGGCGGACGTGCAACAACTTTAATTCATAAGGTAAACACAAAACAACAGCTTCCAAATGAAGCTTCTTCAAGCCCACATTAGTCAGCGCTACCAAGTAGACCAATCCCAAAGAGTGTTGTTAAATTTTTTGAAAGGTGCACGTCAGTGTCAGCCACAGCGAGGGTTATGCGACCGCGCACTGCATGCATGTGCTCGATGCAGAAGTATAAATCAACCATAAGTGCGCGTTTTGTTAGTAAAGTTGGTTCTGTAATCGGTTATAAATGTCCAGCAGCTGCTTCCAGATGGAGCAGCATTTACTACACAGTACCATAGTTCAGTGATACTATAAGCAAAAACATAAATAAACAAAACATTTCCCACACAATTTAATGTGCGAACATGAAACTAATGATTGATTCTGAGATTTGACAGTTGTTTGTATTGCTTTTTAGTGAACTACGGCTCTGTGTAGCTTGCAACTGCAAAAAAATGTGAAAATACCACAGTTAATAATTCACCTCATGAATTCAGTCAACTGTATAATATAATATCCTGCTGTGAGATGTTTTCAAAGTGGTGTGATTATTAGTCATCAGTTGAATCAATTTAAGCAATTAAATTCAGTTTGAGTTCCTGTGTCTCTTCTTTGCAGCATATATACAGTTTTTCTGGCCTTCAAAGGATATTTACTACCAATCACAGAGCCATGTGCAATGAGAATCACAGCTTTTTTTTTTCACAATTTATCATGCAGACTTATTCACAAGACATTGATGTATGATCAGGTGTCATTGGTATTAATTTTGTTTTGCCTGTATATTGTTTTTTAGACTCTCAAATAACCTATAACTGTGATAAGGGAACTATGACTTTTAAGAATTTGTCATCCCGTCTGTGAATTACATTTCATGTTGTACAGTCTTCCAGTGAGCGAGTCAATGCTTTTTATATGAGAGTGAGTAAATGATGCTTTTTCTAATTACTTAGTGAACTGTTTTCCTTTCCTTTAAAATACATTTGTTTAATGAAGTGAACGTCAAACTCACAACTCAGTCTTCAGTTTGAGAGCTTCCTCAGCATTATCATGTCGACAGCACAGTGAGATGAGAGTGGCATAAGCTGCGGGTGTCATGTCATCCTCATATTTCGATTTTAGATCCAGAGCTTCCTCCAGTTTCTAATAAGAGACAAGGTTACAAGCAATATTAGTTGTTATTTTTCAATGTGCAAGCTATTTTGCCAGAATGCCCAAGACTTCAATGCTACAAGTAACAAAATGATGGATTGTTTTTGTACAGCTAAAAGTGACTCAGGGTTTTTGCAGGTTTCACAAAGTCAAATTTAAGACTTTAAGACGTTTTTATGACTTGTATATAACTAAATGCTAAAAAAATTAATTTTACTTGCCCCATCAAAAATAAATAAATAATAATAATAATAATTCTAATTAATTATTTCTTCTTATTAGAAAAATTTCTTATTCTTCTAATTAATTATTTGCACATATTTTAAATAACGTGTCAAAACAAGCAGACCCTCGTTGTTTACTTAATTTTTTTTTCAACATAACTTTTTTCCACATAAAAAACTCTTAAAACTTAAACTAAATGTATGGACAACAGACTGTTATAATATTAGTTATAAATGCAGTTTTGCTAAATGTTTCATTGAGATGTATTGTTGGCATTTGGATGTGTGTTGGACGATTGGGTAGCTTTACATAAACAAAGGAAAATTAAGACCCATTTAAAATAATTTAAGACCAACAGACAATATTTCAGCAAATTGAAGACTTTAAGGCCAAAATTTTTTAGATATTTAAGACATTTTAAGACACCATGGACACCCTGGTCACTAGAAGAGAACTTTGTACTAACACTTAGTATCACTTAGAGCAGTGTTTCTCAACTGGTGGGTCGTGACCCAAAAGTGGGTTGCGGGAACAAATTTTAGTGGGTCGCGGAGTGTGTGGTCAAAAAAACTAATTTTTAATTTATTTTGCTTATACCGGACTTTTATTTTGGAAGGAGCGCGCGACAACAGTTCAGTTTAGTTCATGGGAACTGAACCTTTCCTTACCCTAACTGCTGTTTACAGTATTTGTGGTTTTTACTTTGTAATATTTCTATGCTTTGATACATTTTGTTAAATGTCAGCAATAAAATATCGTTTATTTGTAAGTCTTGGTGATTTTCTTATGATTTATCTGTCACTAGTTGTGTATGTTAACAAATAAATACAAAATAATTTTAATTCCTAAAATTATATTATAGTTCCTAAAAATTTGGGTCGCAGCTTGATGACCATGCAAAAATGTGGGTCCCATGGCCAAACCAGTTGAGAACCACTGACTTAGAGATCACTAACACTTAGAGAACTTAGTATCTAACGCTCTTGAAGGCAGCAAAGGTCTATAGTTCTGCTTCATTGCTTTCCTATTTATTTATATTGCTCTGACTATGAACTAATTTAATCTTAAATAATGTTAAAGTTTAAAAACAAACTTGGAGACAATAATTTACTTTTTTAGTTATTATTGTTTCAATGCCGAAAACACATCTTAGTTGATTGCAAGTAAATTTACAGCATTTTTTAATGTAATCTATCCCTTTAATTATATGCTTCTGCACATAGGTTATAAAAAATTGATTTGGTAGGTTTTGAAAGCTTCTTATGCTGATCCAAACCAAATTCATTTGCAAATACATACAGTAAAATAGTAATGTTGAGAAATAATATTATTAAAAATGCGTTGGGTTAATGGTTGATTATTATATCAGTTGATCCCTATAGATGATAAATAAAAAGCCCTACAATACAGAATACTAGGAGAAATGGTCATGCCCAACTGAGCCTGGTTTCTGTCAAGGTTTATTCCTTCACTTTCATCAATTGGTGAAGCTTGTTCCACGCCACTGGCTTGCTTGGTTTGAGACTCGAGGAGCTGAAAACAAGAAAGGACCTCACCTCCTCAATACTCAGGAGACTGATGAGTCGTTTGAGGATTAAAGGGGCAGGTTTGCCCTCAGCTTTTTGCTCTGCCAGGGCGTTCTCTAAGACTGAAATTCTTCCCTCAGAACTCTGTTGCAAACAAGAGAAGAGTTGACTGGCACATCTCAGCTGATACATTGAGCCTTGAAAAATTGAGTTGCATTGAAAAAATGAATACATTGAAAATTAAAAATGCACAGACTTACTCTGAACATCGATACCTCAGTCATATCTCCATTCTTATTCACAAGAGCAAGAACATCCTAAAATATATATAAAAATGAGCTGCTTTATTAACAGAACTATAACAGACCTGACCATAACAATTCAGATTTGACATTAGCTTAATGAAAGGGTGTTACTATGTAGTTAATATAAGTGTGTGCGATAGGCAGTTGATTCATAAATCTATAGATATCTTTTATTTTGCTCAGCCTAACTTGGCAACAATCTCAAGTATGTGTATTTGAAAAATCAACTGATCATAAAACCATCACTGATTATAAAATACCTTGACAAGCTCTGGAACATGGTAGGAATCCAGAATGTTCCTGATTCCTCTGAAAATATTTAAAGAGATATTGATATTCTGAAAGAAAAGCAAGACACCAAATAAATTATATTGAAAAACACCGTAAAAGAACAATAATCACAGTCTATAGCAGGGATCACCAATCTTGGTCCTGGAGGTCCGATGTCCCTGCAGGGTTTAGCTCCAACTTGTCTCAAAACACCTGCCTGGATGTATGAGAGCTTGATTAGCTTGTTCAGGTGTGTTTGATTAGGGTTGGAGCTAAAATCTGCAGGACACCGGACCTCCAGGAACAAGCTTGTTGACCCCTGGTCTATAGCACAGTACAGTTTCCATGTGATGTTTTTGTTCGTTTTCTGATTACTAATGATTTCTGATAACTAATGATCGGGGAATTAAAACTCTAGATGTATAATAATGATGATAACAATAATAATAATAATAATAATAATAATAATAATTAGCATGACTTGCCTTTGGCAAGCTAAGTATACAATGAACAATGAGCTAACAAATTAGCCAGCTAGCATATATCTAACTTGTGTACGTTTTGCAATATAGAGGAAGAAACTTTATTTCACATATTCTATAACTGTACTTACGTTAAGCCTCTTTAGGATAACATGATTTTTTTTATTTAACATACTTGTTTAAATATAATATGTCTTTATATTTCTGCACTTTTCTGGCAGTAATCATGCTCTCGATCTTATCGTTAACTTTGTGTTACATTGTAATATATTTACACAAAAATATGTTCCTAAACACAATTCCTAGATTTAATATTTTTGTTAAAATTTTGTTTATTGTTAAATCTCTTAAACTTATTAATAATAATAATAATAATAATAATAATAATAGGTTTCTTAAAGCTTACAATAATCTTTTTGTTCATAATTAAGGCTTTGCAGAAAAAAAAGTCTCTTTTCCTAGGTTTTGTTATTGTTTTTTAAAGCAGTGATGTCATTTTTCTTGTATTCAATAAAAAAATTAATAGCCTATATGCTAAACTGAGCACAACAGTAGGTGAACAGTAGGTGCGTCCCAAATCGCATACTTATCTACGCCTTTTGTAGTATAAATAGTCTAAGAAAACTCTAAAAATAATAAGTGCACTTTAATTACCCGGATGATGCACTCATTCAACCATTAAAACGAAGTCTGTAATGTTGGACACTTCATGCACTCAACATGAAGCAGCTTTGCTCAGGTAGTGGAAGGGGCGGAGCTATCAGGCGCACATGTTGGATTACATTCATTTTGGATTGTAAAAAGCAAGATTCTCCTACGAGAGGTGAATGCGGTTATACTGATGGCAGGCATTATTTGGTACTTTGGTCATTTCGCTAATTTGGCAACCGTCAAATGTCATAAGGGAAACAGTTTGAATTTCTGCTTAGTAAAATAACTTGTTAAGTGTCACATTTGGGATGACACTACATACATATACTATGCTGTTGAGTGTGTAAGTGCATGAGTACATAGCGCATAAGTAGATGGTGTATAGCGTGTAATTTGGGACGCAACTAGTGACTGCCGTTTACAATGCTTTATGGGATTGTAGTTCTTTCCTTTATTCATAAATGGGGATTAAGTTCTATACCTTAGCTTTTTTTGTCTCAGATTCTCATTTACATAGCTTCAAATCAGGTTAAGGTTGCAATTCACCTTACAGCTTGTTAGTTTGATCGTTCAAAAATTGTGCTTATATGGTACTCATGAAACATTTCTAATTATTATTAATGTTGAAAACACTTTTTTTTTATAACTGAATAATTTTTAAGGATTATTAAGCCCATCAATCCTCACAACTTTTTACAGAGGAGCTGTTGAGAGTATTCTCCCAAATATCATCTCCCTTTGGTATGGGAATAGCAGTGTATCTGACAAGAACATAATCAAGAAGATAATAAAGTCAGCAGAAAGGTCTGTTGGGAGTCAAAACGACATCAATCGAGGAACTGTATCAACAAAGTTGTTTGTCTAGGGCAAATAGCATTTTAGGGATCCAACCCACCATGGCCATAGTCTGCTCATGCCATCAGGCAGGCATTACAGAAGCCACTGCGGTTTCGTGGTAGTTTTTATCCTGTCATGGTAAGACTTTTGAAGAATCCCAAATCTTAAATACTATTGATAGCTAGTATGAAATAATAAATAAATTAATAGTTAAACTAGCATAAATTCTTAATATCACAACTATTATAACAAATGGTGAAATAGGCATTTAAGTATAAAGTTATGCCCTTCAGAGATTTTTAAATTGGGTTAAATTTTATACAACTTTATTTTTTTTTATGAAATTATAAAAGCTTATTTATTATGTCAGGAGTATTTGTATAGTGACGTTTTTTGTCCTTGTTGGGTCTGATGCAACGTAATTCCATTCTGCATTACAATTTATTGTGATGTTTTGAATGACAAAATAAAGAAAACTGAACTGAAACTGAAATAAGTGAAATAAACTTGAATTGAACAGCATTTTTCTAAAAATTTAAATGTTTTTAATAACATTACAAACGCTTTTAATGTCCATTTTAAGGCCTATGTATCAGACAGTGAAGGTGATTAAAATGTTACCATGTTCTTGAGAAGGCCAAAATACTCTCTAATCTTCTCCTCATTGGTCTGAACCTCCGTCTCGGTCATAGAATCAATCAGATTGTAAAGGAGGTAGCCCACTTTGTCTGCAAAAGGAGAAAGAACCATTTTCATCACTTTCTGTTTTTAATAAATCTATTATCAGAGTCACACAAAGGGAGCTTCTGTAAGACCAAAAAATAAAAACATTGCAATTCAGCTCTTAAACCGTGTGCGAGTGTGTGTGTGTGTGTGTGTGTGTGTGTGTGTGTGTGTGTGTGTGTTGTGCTGACTCTGGCAGCTTTGCTCCGCTCTTGAGTGAAGTCTGTGTTAAGCAGTGGCTGGCAGCTGACAGCCTCACGCACACACCAGCGTTGTGTATGCTGATGGAATGAGACAGAGAGACGGTCTCCATCGCTCCCACCTGCTCGGACACCAGCGCGGAGGACTCTACCAGTGCAGCGAGACGACAAACACTCGCCGCAGCTCTGTTAACTCAGCGCAGAGTCAGCAAACAGACACACACACACACACACTTAATGCAAAGCAAAGCTGTCAGGATGAACTCCATCACTTCCGTCCCTTTCCCAACAGACCCGCATAAACACACACAGACAGACAGACAATACTGGTGGAGAAATCAGTTTACAGGACATGCAGGTATAAAGATTTACAAGAATAGTGACTCCTGTTTTGTCTCGCGTACAGCATCAGAACGGGTGTTACCATATTTCCCAGAAAAGAAACCTAACTATAAAGGTCACCTGATTTGCATTGTTGAGGAGACAAACGAAACACAAAGTTGTATGCGCATGTCAATTTCAAGTCAAGTCACATTTCATTCAAATAATTTCATTTCGGTTATTATTTTATACTGAAATATAAAAGAATAAAACTTTTACAAACATTATAAACTAGTATTTGAGTATGAAATAACAAAGTATTTTAGTTCCTTCAAAAATAAATCCTTTACATTATTCAGAACAGGAATATGATTTTTCTTAAAGTATTTTTTTGTAAAGCGATACAATTAACTATACAATTGTATAGTTATTATTACAGAAATCATATTTTTCTATGATAATGTCAATATTACTATACTACTGAGTCCAAAAGCATTAACTGTGTAATGAAGCCTTTAGAATGAAGTTAAAAATAACTTGATGTAAGTTATGAAAAATAAAGAAAATAAAAACTCAGAAAGTTTATTTTCATATATTTTTAAAATATGACAGTTAATATCACACTAGCAAGAGTGCAGTTTCCCGAGTGCCAGCGCAAACATGACTGAGAAACATGACTGAGAATAATAAATTGGTTTTATACAACTCGATTATCTTTAATGTAGAGGCAAGCAGTATTAAAAGGATAGTTAACACATAATGTACTCATCCTCCACTTGTTAGAGCCTTGTGTAATTGTATTTCTCCTGTTAGACACAATAAAATATATACTTAAAAATGTAGGAGAAAAACAGCCATTGACTTTATATTTGTGCTTTTTTTCCCCCCATCATTCTTCAGAATATCTTATTTTTGGTTCAGAGAATCACACAGAAATTCACAGAAGTTTAAAAGCACTTGACTGAGTGAGAAAATTTTGTGAGAATTTTTATTTTTGGGTTTTATTTTTTACCATGGCGCTCAGCAGTAAAGCGGGCGTCTTCATAGAGAAGTGCTGTGATCTGTAAACAACAGACAAACATGTCACTTTAACTACAGTTTCTTTTCCATTGTTTTTTAAATAAACCTTTTCTTGGATTTGCGCTTACCTTTGCCATGAGCTCCACATTCTGAAACCTGTAGGGGGCAGTAGAAGATCAGAGATGACTCACATATACAGACAGCTGAAAACATCTCAAGAGCAACTCTAAAACAGAATACTTCACCCAAACAGCTGCCAGAAAGACTAGGATTTAAAGTGGAAATTAAAGTGAAGAAAAACAATAGTGTAATGACAATCATAATTTAATTAAGAGTTTTTTGCACATAAAAAACTTTTATATATATATATATATATATATATATATATATATATATATATATATATATATACACATATATAAAAGTCTCATTGACTCAATAGTTTAATATTGTGAAATATTACAATTTAAAACGGCTTTCTTATTTGAACATATTTAAGAAAACGAGATTTCTTACTGAACAAAACTTTAACAGTAATACTAATGTAAGAACAACAGATGAAAAATTGCATTTGCAGCAATGTTAATTAATGTACGCTGTCAATGCCAAATTAAATCAATCAATAAATAAAATAAATTAATAAATAATGTTTGTAAACTGTAATATTATTTAAAAAAAACTTTGATAAACAGAAAAATAAAAAGGATAGCATTTACTTGAAATCCCTTTTAACACCATAAATCTCTTCATTGTCATTTTGACCTATGTAATGCATCTTTACTAAATAACAACTCTTTACTCCAAACTAAACAAAACACTTCTGTTATACGTTTCCTAAAGTATGTCTTTTTATGTGTTTTTAATGTGTTGTAAAGAAATCTGTGTTCTTGAAACTAATGAAGACAGCAGAAGTCAATGATTTATTTGAACAATTTAGCCTGACATGTTTTCTGTTCCAAAATATTAGAAATGTTTCCTAAAACAACATATTGCGTTCAACGGGGGGAAATGTTTTTGTTTTTACCCAGAAATTTAAAAATAAAAATTATTTTAGAGCAGCAATCACAATACCATGAAACCTTGATATTTTTATCAAAAGTTATCATACCATCAGAAACTTACTCCAAACTGAATCCAAACATATTTTAGGATTACAGTAGATGGTGAATCCAATATTATTCATAACAATTTAATAATAATGTATTTCATACTAACATCATCATAATATATTTACAATGTTTCTTATGTTTTAGAAATTTTATCAAAGAGATCACCCAAACATGAAAATTCTGTCATCAGTTACTCATCCTCCACTTGTCCCAAACAAGTTTCTTTCTTTTGTTAAAAACAAATGAAGATGCACTGGGACAAAACCAGCCATTGACATCCTCTATATTTTTCAGTACTGCTTTGGATGTCAATAGATGCTTTCCCCCCAACATTCATCACATCTTATTTTGTCTTCAAAAGAAGAAAGCAATCCATAAAAGTTTACAACCGCTTGAGTGTGAGTAAACAATGACAGAAATGTCGTTTTTGCATTAACTCCTCAGTGCTCACATGTACACAAATGCACATCCGATCCATCGACACGTTTAGGAATCAGGATGCAGTGCTGGTAGCGCATGTTGTCGACGGACAGCACTAGACGAGGAAAGCAAAAAAAGATTTCGCATTGTTTAATGATTAAATTATCTCCTGACCTTGACTATTACAAGAGCAGGTCAGTAAGGAGACAAGGCCCCGACAGCCCCCTCTACCCTTCTGACAACCCCAATTACAAAGCTGACATCCATCGCTGCCGGCAGCCTCCCTGCTCCGCTTTCACATCTAAATGCTTTGCTAAATACAGAGGACAGAAGCATCTGCTGCCCTACAGCCTCCGCGCTCAAATCACAGTTAAAAACAGAGCTGCTCCTTAAATATTGAGCATGACGCCACGGATTTTACTGAGTGCACTAAATGATACCAGAAGAAAATGACGTGATAAATGAAACAGTATGACAGGTTTATGAGCATGTGTGAGGAATGAGGTGATTGTTTGATGGAATAACGAAGAAAAAAAACTAAAGAAATGGTGACAGCGATGTTGATCGGTGAAATTTCAATGCGAGCATTTGACATTCGGGTGAGTTAGTAGTCTTTCAGCATCGGATAGAAAGGCGAAGAAACAAAGAGGACAGACTCGATTTGCATTCTTTCCATGTTGTAATTGGGCTTGAGATGACTGTGTCCATATGCATGAGGTGACGAATGAGTTTGTCTAGCCAAAAGGCAGAAAAAAAAATCCTACTTGCGCGCACACACTTGCATGCAGAGAGTTTGTTTGCTTACTTACTTTTTAAATACGGTGATCAGACTGGCTCTGAAAACACTGAGGTCGATGGTTGGGAGAGCAGGTGAAGACACTGCAAGAGTGGGAATATATGAGTGAACATTTCAAATAGTTCGCTTTATTTGTTAAGATCTTTTTTTTGAGCATATTTAGGAGGGTTTTCACTTATCTTCATGTTGTTTCAATACAATTAATACTAAAATCCTATAACTACTAGAATGGTCATAATAGTTATTCTGATGATTAAACTTTTTGAATTTGTCATGTTATTTAGTGTCTACTGCCATTTTAGAATTAACCTATGAAAGTCTGTTGTCATATTTTATGATACCATTACCCTACAAGTCTTTATCTTTAATTGTAATAATGCCTTTAATTGTGTACAAGCAAATAGTAGGGATCGGCGGATGGATCCTGAAGTATTGATATTTTCGATACTGAGAATGTATCAAAAGGATCGATCTTTTCTGGGGGTTTTCTTATGGAGTAAAATATCTCAATAATGATAGCGCCACATATTATATAAATATTTACTTAAATAGGAACACGAATGGGAATTATAATATCCTTCCACTGTATCTCCGCTAATGGGTCAGCATTAGCTCACGGCTCAGTATACAGACACCACACACACACACCCAGCGCAGGTTGTAAAACTTTGGCAAAATCCGGTCATTATCCAGCTACCCAGCTACCAGTTTTACCTGATATATGTTCATATGAACACACAGATGCACACACTGTAAATATGATATGCTGAGGGGGAATCATTATATATAATTCTTTATAATATTAATATGCCAAAGCTGAGGGTGAATCCTACTTTAAACTCTGTCATTTAAGTAATTTGCGTAAATTGGCATATTTCAGATTTCTGTTACATTTCACAGGGATTAGAATAATAGACTGTAGCCTACTCAAGTAAAGACATTTAGATTTTTTGTAGTTTAGTTTAAATAGTTTTAAATAAACTTGTTTATCAAATAAATATTTATATGAATTTGATATGTACATTGTGAAGTTTCATATTATTGTTTGAATTTGCTTTCAATGGATTCAAAATATTTGTGTTCTGAACACGGTTTTAAAGGTTGAAACATCCTTAAGGTGAGTTAATGATGACAATTTTTCTTTTGGGGTGAATTATGTGTATGTCAACTTTCTGGCAAAAATGGCTATTCCAATTCTAGATTTTTGTTTTTCATTTAAACTTAAGAAATAAAACTTCAAGCCTGAATGTACAAACTACAACAGCGGGCACAACTGTGAAGGGTAAATGGTATCATACATAATGCAAAAGCACCTGCCTCTATTCAGCTCAGTCAGAAGAATGCCTTTAGTCCCTTATTATTCAGCAAAATATAAGTCAACCTCGGAATCACAGTTTTGGAGTGGCCTTATCAAAGTCCTGACTTGAACCCAATTGAAATTAGCTGTGGCTAAAGCAAAACAATTCGGCAAAAGTGTTTGCCAGCAGTTGTTGCTTTACAACTGGATTTTATGTCTCAATAGTCGTAAATTGAGAAATCAAATGAGTCTTGATGTTTAAATCTTGACAAAAAAATTATAAGTAGGTCTCAGAGAAAATAATAAAATTACAGTTCAAAAATGTTTCCACATGAATAACAGACATTTGATAATCTTTTTGCTTCAATAAAATAATAAATAACTGTATTCAGTTTACTTGGGTTGCCTTTGTTTTACATTTTAAGTTTGTTTTGTTTCACAATTTATGACAAACAGAAAGCTAACTTTCCAGTTTGGGTAAACTAAAAATTTAAGGACATTTCACAACAAATGTTCTAAATGTGAAAACTGTTCAGAGATCAATATTTATGGCATGAGGGGAAAGTTTAGAAGTATTGCAGACAAGGAGCAAGGATCAAAAGGATGAAATATAGAGACTTAGAGCTTTAATTGTACACCCCTGATGTAAAAAGGCTAATGGGACATTTATCTGGTCGTCAGAGAGCGAGTATGTGTTTGTAGTCCAGATGGCTATTAGACTCCAAGTAATTAGCACTACCATACAGGGTACATCTAAAAATAAATCTATCCACAGAGTTATGTCTGTGAAAGAACATGAACATGTATACGTACAGATACAAGGAAAATGGAGAATGGTTGAGGGAAAGTAATTTTCATGGACGCTAATGCTTACACTGAGATAGTAGCTTTGTGAGGTTTCCACTATATGCTTCGACTTGCAATTCTGCCACAATAAAGGCATCGGTGTTCACGTCAATACCGGCCTCCTGCAATTATCAAACCCGAGTTAGAGTTTTCCAAATCAGTCACATTAACCAACAATTTATTCACATATCCAGTACAATTACCTTGAGAGAAGCTACAGCATTGTCCAATGATGGGAAGGATGGCAGGATATAGAAACTAAAAGCATTAACATCTGGCAAGATGCTCATTTCTTGCATGTCTCTCAGAACTTGCATAATACCTGAAAAGAAATAAAAAGCAAAGACAGGCAGTTTTATTAACCTAAAATTAGTAACAAATAGGACCCTCTATATGTCTATCTACATAACAAACGGCAAAAAAAGAAAATTAAATAAATAATTGACATACACATATACATACTATATGTTGGTTATATATATATTAAGGATGTAACGATACGCGTATTCGTATTGAACCGTTCGATACGAGGCTTTTGGTTCGGTACGCATTACAAACCAAACGATTCAGACTAACACTTTTATATTTGAAAAAATAAATGAGAACAAAGTGGGTAAAATATGCATTCAGTGCTACTACGCTCGACAAGGCAACCCAAATGACGTGACAGACAGTCAGGTTCCTCGTATCACCAACAGGTCTGGCGTTTGGGAACACTTTGGTTTCCCTGTAAGTTTGAGGGTGATAGCAAGAGAGTGGTGGATAATAAAAACAACCGTCGCATCTGCTACACGACAGTAAGCTACATCAGCGGCAATACTTCTAACATGTCAACTCATTTACGCCGACATCACCCCAGTCTGTCAATAAGTGGAACTAGACGAAAAATAAAAAACACGCACACTCCAAACTATCCCCGCGGCATTCAAAAAGGGCAAAATAAATCAGCGAGGCGATCGGGACATTTATAGCCGTGGATATGAGACCCTACTCGGTAGTAGAGAATTCGGGATTTAAGAAAATGCTAAATGTAATCGAGCCCGTTACATTATTTCTTCGCCATTTCAGCCATAAAAATTAATTGAAACTGAGTTCCATATAAAAACTAATTTGTTTTTTTCTTTCTATTAGTTTATCTTCTACAATATTACATAAAAATTTTTATATAAGGAGCTTTTTGGTTTTGGTCATAAATGAGGTTTTGTGTTATTTGGTGCTAAGAAGAAACCCCCAAAAATGGGTTAAGTATAGCTTCACCACTGTTCAAAGTAAAAAAAAAAAAAAAAGACCATTCTTTTACGATGTTAGTTTTAATAAATAAAAAAAAGTGGGGAAAAAAAAAAAGAAAGAAATTCTCTGTTTTTTTTATTTTTGTGAATCAAAAACATACCGAACCGTGATTTTTAATAAAGTAGAAATCGACAAGTTACAGAATTACATTTCAATAAGTGCATGTTGTACCACTGTTCACCTTATAGATTTATTCAGTGATTATAACAACAGATTGACAATGTATTTTGTCTGTGTAGTCAGAATATGAGGTGCCATTTCCTCAAACACAAAAAAAAAACATTTAAATATTTTTTATAAGAATTCAATTAAGTGACATTAATAATCAATGCTGCAATAGCAATAAAAAACAATGTCATGACATTTCGGTTCAACCCTGTTTTTAGTGGTATAATTTAAATAAAACTAAGCGGTTTGTTGATTTTATGGCAGTAACAGTAGTCAGTTTTCTGATTGACAAAAGTAGCAAAATTGACATAGATCATCTTTTCGCAATAGAAAGAATAATGCGATACTGCTTCTGATTGAAAAGGGCACCTATTTTACAAGATGTCAGATAAGACTTTGGGGTCTCCAGAATGTGTCTGTAAAGTTTAAACTCAAAATACTCATCGGATAATTCATTACAGCCTCCAGAATTTGCCCATTTTGGACTATAGAATCTATGTAACTGTTTTGGTAGCCTGTGGCTTTAAATCCTAATGAGCTGCTTCTCCCTGCCCACCACTCCAACGTGCATGTCTGTTTCTCATGCGTTACCTCAGATAAAGAACCGTCAGTGTCAGATACAGACACGGATGAAGCTGAAATAAGGTCACTAGTCAAAAATACCAAGTAAGTTTGTTTGATGTATTTATGGTGGAGTCTTTTCAAGCCTTTCTGAAATGATGAGTCTTACACAAAAGCCATTTTCAGTACAAACACACTTACGCACATATATGCGTGTTTACTGACACCATGTGGCCATGTTGATTTTAGCGGTTAAGAACTACATAGCGATTTTACTCTCTTTATTGCAAACATGCTCTGTTTTAAAAACTTTTTAAACTTATAAAATGAATTTTTAAGGAGCAACTGATAACAAAGAGTTGTAACATGTTTTAATCCTAGCTTCTTTGCAGAAAATGTTCTGTATACATGTTATTATGGAGACTTGGCACCTGTTGTCAGGATTCTGCCACTCCGGTCTTGATGCGGGCACGTGAGGTCTGGGCCTGTTTGTGACGCGCGCTCTTGTCCTGGTGTTTGGGTTTGTTCTGTGTGCAGTGTGGTGTTTCATTCCCAGCGTCCCAGTCTAGTTGGTTGCAGTTGGCGCAGGGATGAAACATGCACGTTGCATGTTCGAGTGCATGGTGTTTATTTATCGTGTGCTCGTGTCTTGTGTTCTGTTAATGTTGGTGTTGTCTAAGCACATGGCTCAGAGTTTACATTGTGGCTTTAGTGTTGTCCTATGTGAACTCACGGTTAATGCGTTCTCTAACTGGCTGTGTTTTCTAGTCCCGTTTTACGTGAGCACATGGCTTGTTGTGTTTTCTTGTGTCATGTGCTCTTCTGTCTATTGTCTAGTCCCACCCTCCTTGTCAACCCATTATTAGTTTATCCTGTTCACCTGTTTGTTTTTTTAATTATTTCTGCTTATATTCTCCTCATGTCTGTTGTCCTGTGCCAGTTTGTGTGCATTTGTGTTCTAGTATGTTTTTCCCCTTCGGGGTGGTTTTTGTACTTCTTTTGTTTATTTTACTTATTGTTAAAACATCTAATGTTGCATTTGAGTTCTCCCTCCCTCATCCTTCCAGAGAGACCGTGGCGCCTGTTAATCAATTCATTTGGTGGGGAAAACCACACTCCTACATCACGTTGCAGCAGGCCTCAAAATTACAGGGATTTGGGTCCTATTTTAACATTAGGAATTTTTTTAAAAAAGAGACTTGTTGTGTTTTGTTTTTATGTTCTTGTAGTTGTGCCTTGTGTTTCTATCAGTCCAATATGACAGTGGACATACTATACCTACACACAGTTCTGGCCAAACAGCATACAAAAGATGATTTTCATCATAGCTGCCCTTTAAAGCCCAAGGCTGCTTCCAATTAACTGAACCAGGTCTTAAACCAAAAGCATTAATAATAAATAAAAAAATTAAATAAAATATACAGATAATTACAATTTCAGTCGTCATCTTTCATCCCATAGCATGGCTTGGAGCAAAACCCCCTTCAGGCAAAGGATTGAGGCCTGTACCCGGCTCTCCAGCAGGTCCCTTCACTCCCGCCTAAAGCACCACATGCATATGGAATAGTCTCTCGACCTACTGGGCAAACGTCTGTGTGTGTGGGAACACGTGAACCAGCGATTTGTGTTCTGTTTACTCTTCACCTTGGTCCTTAGCACTCTGTATTGCAATGCTCAGGGGACACCTACACACCTGAATAAAAGATAAGAGCTGCTTTTATCTGCCATTAAAACCTACATCTGGTACCAGGAGCGGACGGCAACTAGTGTGTGAGAGCATTAGCCAGGTAAAGCACCTGGAGGCTCTATCATCCATCCATCCATCCATCCATCCAATCTCTCCATTTCATTCTCATCTATGCCTCTTTCCCCATTCATCCTTTCTTGCAACTCACTAGCTCTTTGCTTTCAAGCAAGCGTAAACAGTGAACCAGACCAGACACTCTTCTCAATGGAGCCTGAGAGCCGCCCGTCTATTCATTCTTTCATTTTCATGAGAGAAGCACACCTGTTTTGCTGTTAAATAATCCATCGATCCATTTGTCAGCCATAAAAGTTGGCTCAGACAGTGGAGGCTGATAGGTAGCATGTGAATGGGGATGGAAAATGGATAGCCAGTCACATCGCTCGCCCATTCAATTCAGAAGGAGTGTGAGAGGGCTTTAATGGAAGGAATCTGGTTCAATGAATTCTCAGGTGACCTCCAGATTTCTGTTTGCTACATCATTGGCTTTGATGATAGAACTAAAAGTGCAGGAAGTAACCAAGACTGCGGTCTCTCTTACCAGAGGGCCACTAAAGGGGAGAGGGTGAGGGTTCATCCTGTCGACAGAAGCTGTATCTAAAAGCAAGTGCAATTTTAAAATGAAATGGATTTGAAAACTTTTTTAAAAAGCAAATAGTACATCTGGCTACAAGGAAAAGCTTGGATCTGATTAAATGTGTAAATGAGAACTCGTATATAAGCCTACCCTTCAGACAGCCAAGACATAATGAATGTCGACAGTTTTTGTTGAGATTGCGACATTAAAAGTACTTATGCTTAATTAATGTTCAGTTTCTTTCAAAGACCAATGTATTTCCTTTATATTGACCTTGATGTTTTTGCCTGTGTCTTTTTTTTACTCCCAAAGTGCTGTAGATTGAACAGATGGTGGGATTAACACCTGATTTGTTAGCATTGCACAAATACTAATATTTGCATAATTTATAAATATTAATACTTAGGTCACACTTTACAATAAGGTTCATTAGTGAATGTTAATTAATGCATTTACTAACATGAACAAACAACAAACAACACACTTATTACAGTATTTGTTCATGTTTGTTAACATTAGTTAATAAAATACAGTTGCTCATTGTTAGTTCATTGTAACTCACCGTGCATTAACTAATGTTAACAAGCAGACTTAGATGTTAATAATGCATTAGTAAATGTTCAATTATGATTAATAAATGATGTACAAGTGTTGTTCGTGATTAGTTCATGTTAGTAAATGCATTACCTAATGAATCTTTTTGTAAAGTTACCAATAATTATAGCATAATTATTAATATTGCAAGTTTCATCTCTTAGAAATGCATATTTTCAAGCATAAAAGCCAATACTAGATGCTGGTATAAAACTAATCCACCACAAATGCAAGATTTGATTGATGTTTTGAAAAAGTTTTTCATTATGGAGAAAATTCCATACTGTGTGCATAACCGAAAAGAGACATTTGTTGACTTTTGGTTCAAATGGATTGAGTACATTACTCGCAATCAACCTAATATTTTTTGTTATAGAACGTTAAGATTTATTTTTACTGTCAATTTTGCTTCCACTTCCCCCTTTCTTTTGTATATAGTTTTGGTATAAATGATGTAAGATAATGCAAAGGGCTGTTGTTCTGTTACTGTCACGAAGAAAATTCCTCTTTGAGAGGGAATTTAAACTAGAAAAGCTGTAAAAGAGACAAATATCTACTAAAGCTGTGAATTGTATCTCTTTGCAAAAAAAGAAAGAAAAATGAAATGCATATTTGAGAGTAGCTCAAGTTTAGAGTAGCGGAACAACAGACTGTTATCTTGATTTTAATTTTAATTAACAAAAAAAGCACCATCTTTAAAAGCATTTAAAATATTAGAAATGACAATACACTAACTAATATGACTTCACAAAAAAAAACTATAACTATATTCCATTCCATTACTCCTTTAAAGGGGACCTATTATAATCATTGAGAGTGTGTGTGAAGTTTCAGCTCAAAATACCACACAAATAATGTTATAACTCTTTGAAACTGCCCCTTTTAGGGATTGATCCAAATGATGGCTTTTTGGTGACTGTTGCTTTAAGTTCAGAAGAGATTCTGCTCTTTTCTAAAAAGGGTGCAGCTATAAACAACTACTTATAAACATAGCTTCAGATTCAATGCAGGACTAACATTTGTGACAAACTGAAAATGTCAAAAAAGAGCGTCTCAGAAGGTTGCAGTCTATGAAGACTCCAATGTTCATTTGTGCATCCTAAAATGTAACATTTATAATCCTCTTAGTCGCTGATATTATCTTCAGCAGATACAATGTGAAAACTCTAATGGTGGACGGCTGCTTCTCAATTAGGGCTGTCTATGCTAATCAGAGAGAAATCATCAATAATAGGTGGGGCTTTCCTTCTACGATGGGAGAATGTCAATCAAAGCGTTTCTGCAGACATTTTTTATCCTCACATTAATAAACCCCCTATAATATTCATTCATTTTCCTTGGGCTTAGTCTCAGTTTCAGAGGTTGCCACAGCAGAATGAACCACCAACTATTCCAGCATATGTTTATATGGATGCCCTTTTAGCAACAACCCAGTATTGGAAAACACCATAAAAGACACACACTCATACACTATTGCCAATTTAGTTTACTCAATTCACCTATAGTGCATGTCTTAAGACTGTGGGGCAGAGCGGAGCACCCAGAGCCCCTTTAATACATTTAACACAATAATTTATTATTAATAGCACCTATTCATGGCCAGTTAATTCAGAGTCTTTCTTACAATAGTCAGGGGAGGGAGAATTTGAAGTCTTCACCCAATCTGCATGTCTGACACAGGGAGAACAAGCAATCTCCACACAGAAAGGCCTTTGGGTAATAATAAAGACCTGTGCATGGTTTCATTACGTATTTGATGCAAATCGCCCATATATCTTAAGCACAGAATTGTCAAATAAAATCTATAAATTTTAAGAGTATAGTAGCAAACAAGGTCAAATAAATAATATTAACTTTTATGGTTAACAATGTAAATCCAATTAGATCAACTTGTTTGGTAAACAAGGTAAGCCTCTCATAAATTAGTAAAAAGATCTAGTAAAAGACAAAAAATATCACTTCAAAAACTGTTTTGTAAACAAATCATATAAACATTTGCATATTATTCAATAGAGCTGGGCGATTAATCGAAAAGAAATCAAAATCAACATTCAGAACTTATGATCGATCAAATTTTTCCATGTCAATTTTTCAATTACTTTCCCTAATGTGTGTGGAGTCATGTGATACCACTCTGTTAAGGCAGAATTACACTCATTATATTATGATTTATACTTATATTATTATGATATTATTCTTCTGCCAAAGGCACATGTACAGTCCGACGAAGCCTTCGCATACCTGCACACTTCTCCAAAAAATATACTTGTACAACACAGTGGCGCGTAGCACAAGCTTTGTGATTGGTCGGTTTGGTAGCAGTGGCGATGGTGGGACATACAGAGAGCAGTGTTCAAGGCCAGTGGTTCTCAAACTGTGGTACTAGTGGTACACAAGCTTCCTTCTAGTGGTACACGGAGGAATCGCTGAATAATAATACTCACTTTTAACCAATGACTGTAAAAAATATGGACGACGCGACAGCCCCTTTTCCCATTAAACGCTTTGAAGGAAAAAAACACGTCGTGATGGGCACAAACTGTCGCAAAACACTGCTGAAATTGGAGCCTAGGCATGCGCAGAAGGACTGCCTGATGGAGCCAGAGGCGGAGCCGCGGAATCAAGCTTCCAACCAAACGCTTATACATCAAATGAACCACGCCCCCCGAACTTCTCAATTGACTGCCGGTGTCTTCACTATAACTCGCTAATGTAAATATAAGAACTTACATTTAAAAACACGTAATAATATAAGATTTAAAAACGGTGTGATTTAAGCGGTTATAAATTAATTAAAGCAATCTATGTTATACTGCAGAAAGAAACGATCTTTCATACACTCTAGCCTGATTAAGACTAATATGAGCACAAAAAATATTCTTCTTGTAACAGGGTTGCTGGTATTGTTATCTTCACAGGGGTAGAAGTAACACTTGTAAAATATGAACAATAACATATAAACAACACATACATTTATTATTAATCAACAAGACTCAAAATATACACACCATAGAAAGCTATTTACCATGCGTGAAAAATTGTGTGTTTAAAAGATAAATACAGCAAGATTTCAAAATATCAACAGAATATTTACACGTCCCATTCCTGCACTATATAAAATAATTAAACTTAGCAGTATTAATACATCTACTGATGTCTATCAGCTGCTGAACATCGTTTGTATATAATTTTTTGCCCCCGTTATCATTTGGTTTATTCGATGCCTTCATTATATCTGGCAAAGAGGAATATACATTCATTTTAATGTTTATTAGGAGTTTTTAAATAAGCCAATGGTAAATGATGTATAGAAATAATATATCACATTTACAGCTCTATTTGTTATATAAGATAATGTTTCTAGAACATTAATATTTTATAACCGCAAACTCAGTAGATTAACTCAACATGCAGAAACTCAAAACGTAAGAGACTTTAAATCAAGTTCAAATAACGTTAGATCAATGTGCAGATCGGCTAACATTAGTTTAATCTTCCTAATTATTATTACAAACCCATAAAGAGAATTAATGCTAGATAACCATCACCTGCATTTCCCCCGTCATGGCTAGGCATGTATCAGCGAACTAATAAAGCCTGATAAAGCCCTGACCTTGCCGAATAAACAGTGATTCATCAGATTCTGTAGGTCAGACAGTGTAGTTTACTGCTGAACTCATTTTATCATGGTAAAGTAACACAGAAATGGAATAATGACACTTCAATCTCCTCCCGAGGCTCCGACAGTGTGCTTTGAGAAGCTGTCAATCAGAACTGTCAATCACGATGACACGCCCAGCGTTAAATTACTGGCTAAAACACACTCTTTACAAAAATGAAGATCTGCACCTATACCAGCATTATAACCAGCGCCTTAATTTACCAGAACCATCTTTCGGGACATTTTATTGCAAGTGTAATGATTTTTTTAATGTGGGCTCAAGTCTCGTTCGTTAACATGGAGGAGGCGGGCTTTATGACTTGTACTGCAGCCAGCCCCCAGGGGGCGATCTAACGGCCGAAACCTTCACTCGAAAGCAGGCGTGCGGCACACTTGCTTTTAACCCTTTGACGCGTACGATAACACCGATGTGATCAGTAAATTTATTTTAATAGGCTAAACCTTTTATTTAAGGGGCTGACAATAATAAATATCATTAATTAGAAGATTTAATCTGCCTTGTTTTTGAACTGTGCAGTGCTGTAGCTACTTAATTAGGCCTACTATGCTACTGTACTTCATTACCAGTTATTATGGTGGTACTTGGAGGGACAATTTTTTTCTGAGGTGGTACTTGGAGAAAAAAGCTTGAGAAGCACTGTTTTAGGCAATGTGTTTCAATTCCAGTTGTTTAGGGTTGATGTTATAAGCATAGATAAATAATCATAGAAAGCAGATAGTGTGTGTTTACTTTAATTGTTTAAAATCAAGCAACCCACCCTACATTCAAAAATCTCCCACTTGAAATATGGGAGCATATTTACTAACTTGTCTATGAAATAAATAAATAAATAAATAAATAAATAAATAAATAAATAAATAAATAAATAAATAAATAAATAAATAAATAAATAAATAAATAAATAAATAAATAATCGTTCATTGATCGCAAGTTAAAATAAAGGTAAAATGTTCACCTAATCGAGATTTTGATTTTAGGCCAAATCGCCAAGCCCTATTCAGTAATACTTCTCAAATTAGCATAAAAACTGAATAAATACATGAGTAAATGGACTTGAGCTAAAAATCTAGCAGATTCTGTTCAGGCCTTGTGATTATAATACACTATCTAAAATCAGAATGTACCGGTACACAGCAAAGCAACTGCAAATCCTCCAGCAAGTCTTCCAGTTTTATGCTATGCAGAATGAAAAAAGCGAGTTCAAGCGAGGACCAGAAATAAGATGATATAAACTGAGAGGAACTGAAAGGCTAGATCACTTCTCACCTCCAGTCCTTGAGATATTTCACCTCACAAGGATATTCAAGTTGAAAGAAGCCCTAAAGTGGCTTTCTACAGTTACGGAGATTTAAAACAACCCAGTATTCAACGACAAACATTTCCTTGACTCGTGCAGTGTTTAAGATGCAGATGGAATAGCTCGTTGTGTGCTACACGAAGGGTTGAGGCATTCTCCTTTCACTGTGTCACAAGCAATGAGCTGCACCGCTTCTCGAAACTGACAAGCATCGCTCGCTCGCGGCTGCCGAGACAAAGCTAGCATATGCTTTTACAAACTCGCCTGCCCAAATCCACACCTCATCAAAATGCAAACTTTTTCCCCCTCTCCGCACTCGCGAACGGGTGGACGGAGAAAGCGGTGGGTGGAAAGGGGGAAGGGCGTCTGCCCGCTGGTGACACCTGTGGATAGAATGTGACATGGCGCTAAATATTTCATGGCCGTGCACAGCGGCGCACGTAATTGAAAGTGAATTCCCTCAGAGCGCTCGCATTTACATGAGACCCAGTCACTACAAATTCTGTCATGTAACCTTCACGTAGTGCAGACTTCAACACTGAGCAAACAAAAAAAACTGTACAGGAAGATAAAGGTGAGAGTGATGCTGCATTTTTCATGAGGGTTATTGGTTTAAAAATTGGTTTGTGCTCTTTGTTGCAGACGCAGATGGACTTTATATGGACGTACTTATAAAAAAAAAAAGAATAAAAAATATATTGAATCAAATGTCTAAATTAGTTTTATTAAGGTGGCAAAGAGATTTTTGTTTTACATTAGACACATACAAACAAAACAAGTGCATGTGTGAATGGAAACTGTAGTGTACATGTGGCGAGGGCCTGTGTTTTTAAAAATATTTCACATATAGGTTCCTCTGAAAAAAATAAAAAAAAAACACATTTTTTAAAAAAAATTACAAATAAAAAATAAAATAAAATAAAATAAAAAAATAAAATAAAAAATAAAATAAAAAATAAAAAATAAAAAATATTAAATATTAAATAAAATAAAAAATGAAATAAAATTAAATTAAATTTAATTTAATTTAATTAAATTAAAAATAAAATTAAAATGAAATAAAATAAAATAAAATAAAATAAATTAAATTAAATTTAATTAAATTAAATAAAATAAAAAATTTAATATAAAATAAAATAAAAAATAAAATAAAATAAAATAAAATAAAGCAGTTTACTTTGGGATAGCTTTGCAAAAAGACTGTAAATCCATGACTCACCAGGAACGTTCTTGTCTTTATGGTGATGTGCAAACAAGGGCCAGAAGTAGTGAGGTTTAATAGGTAAACTCTCCGCCTTCATCCTCTTCATCAGCTCAATCGCCATTCCTTACAATGAAAGACATTAACACAAACTGATTCATGCTAAATTAAAAACCAGAGAATGTTTCCCTCAGGATTTTTGGAAGTGCAATTCCTGGATCATCCAAACTGAACAGAATAAAGCAAAACTGACTTGTATATTGCCTTTACTAACAGAAAAAGCAACACAAATAGAACATCGTAATAATCATTTTTCTATACAATCATCTCATTAATATGCTACTCGAAATAAACACCACCAAGGTTTTGTCAGATGTACTAGAATCTTCCAGAAAACTGAATTAAAGCAAGCTGGAGCTAAACTTTAAGACACTGTCAGGTGATACAATATGTTCAATTTTACACAGTACTACTTTAGTGTCAATGAACTGCATTAATATTTTTGCGTTTTGATTTTGACTACAGTTTCAGTAATATTGTTCTGCATGTCATTTCTTATTAATTGCATTTGTGTGTCTGCAGTTTTAGTTCATTTGTAATTATTATTTAGTCTCAAACTATACTAAAGGGATAGTTGACTCAAAATATTTTATTCTGTCCTCATTCTCTAACTATACTTGTTCCAAACCGACTTTTTTCTTCTGTTGAACAAGTTATTTTGAAG
>CAIGQQ010031933.1:1513994-1585773 GCA_903798035.1 Danio albolineatus
CCAGCGGGTCAGGAGGCCTGAGTTCAGGAAATACTGGCAGTTCGTTCGACTCCAGCAGGTCAGGAGGTCTGGGTTCAGGAAACACTGGCAGTTTGTTTGACTCCAGCGGATCAGGAAATACTGGCAGCTCTGGCGGCAGCGACATCCACTCTGGCAGCTCTGGCGGCAGCGAGTCCACTCTGGCAGCTCTGGCGGCAGCGACGTTGACTCTGGCAGCTCTGGCGGCAGCGAAGTCCACTCTGGCAGCTCTGGCGGCAGCGACGTCCACTCTGGCAGCTCTGGCGGCAGCGGCTTTGACAACTCAGACGAAGGCATTTTCAGAACAGGAACTACGGCTAGTACAGACTTGAAACATGAAACCTTAATGTGAATTATAGTCAGACTGACGCTTACCCTTTTTTGAGCTGGAGGACTGTGAGAAACTGGCAGGGTTAAACGTCTGGGCGGTGCCGGCAGGGCAAAGCGCCTGACTGGGGCCGGCAGGCAGGACGTCTGAGTGGTGTCGGCAGGGCCAAGAGCTTGATTGGGACCGGTAGTGCAAGGAGCTGTACTGGCAACAGGCAGTGCAAAACGTCTGGGTGGTGCCGGCAGTGCAAGGAGCTGTACTGGCGCCGGCAGTGCAAGGAGTTGGACTGGAGCCGGCAGGGCAAGGAGTCTGGCTGGGGCCGCTAATGCAAGGAGCCGGGCTGGAGCCAACACTGGCGGGCGCACTGGAGCTAGAGCCAACACTGGCGGGCGCACTGGGGCTGGAGCAGACACTGGTGGATCCTCTGGAGCTGGAGTCGACACCGGCGAAGAAGCCTTTCTCTTCCGCCTCCGCTTAGCCGACCGAGTCAGAGGAGGGTCATGAGCTGAACTTGACTGGGTGGTGTGGTCGCTGCAATCAGTCGGAGGTGGTGTGGTGATCTGCCAGTCCTTGCGATAACGTAGATAAATCACAAAGCCCCAGAAGTCTAATACCCCTAGCTGATCCATTTCCCATTCTGAAAAGGGTTGGTCTAGGCAGCCATTGAAAGCCTTTTTAAGAGTGATGTCATCGTACTCTAAGCCTTTGTTAAAGTCCAGAAGAACTGGGCGAAACAACCCACCTCGCGGCCCTCCTGCTGAAGTGATGCCGCCCCGTGCTGGAGTGCCAGTCTCCCTGAAGCCGTAGCGGGTGGAGTCACTCGAATGCTCATGCTACTTGGCTGATCCAGACGTGCAGAACTGTGATTTAAACTCCTGGATCTCAAAAACTCTCGCTGGGTCTATAATGGTCAGTCCGTTCTGTCATGATACAACAGGGAGACCCAAGTGCGAGAGTAAAATATGAAAAGTTTAATGTCAGACTGGAATCAAACAAGGATCAAATAACAGAGTTCATGAATAAGGCGGTGGAGAATACAGGAGTATCTTCTCGTGGAAACGATGCAGCTAAACAGCTGATGAAAACTTCACACAGTAAACCAGGAAGAAGCAGTCACAGACGAAACTCATAGTCGATCACATGAGACACAGTTCAGGAAGCAGATCATAGCCATAGGAGATAAACTCCACAACGGAAGAGATTCACAGCAACTCACCACCAACATTAACACGTAGGAAGTCTGAGAGACACAAACACATATGAACAACGGACTGACAATTGGGAGACCTGGACGCTGGGTATAAACAGCGGAGATAACACCAAACAGCTGTTGTCGCTAATCAGCCAATTGGATGATTCCCTCCGCGTGACCACACAGCTGACGGGGTAAGAAAACAGACAGCCAAACAAACACACTCACACCAACACAGGTACACACATACACACACAGACAGGAACACACAGATCCATGAACTGTGACAGCATTTATATCTGAAAAAGTGTATTTGATTCAGTGAAGAGACTACATTTTAGATAATAAAATGGTAGTTGTTCATTTGCAGCCTCTGACAGGGAGCTTGAAGAGAGTCACATCATTTTTGTTTACATTTAAACATGTGAATTACACATGCAAATCTGGAATATCATATAAAACATCTGTGTATAAAGCACCATTTCCGTACAATGAGTCAAAGAGAACAAATTTTCACTTTCGAAGCTACTGTGGGCCTTTTCTTAATAAATTACATATAAATATATGGCTATATAAATCAGTGGCTTTTGGAGGTGTGAAATATTCTTTTGAAGAGACAGTTCTGGAGCGTATAATAATAACAGTAATAACAAAACTCTGGGCTCTATTCTAGCCTCTTCCACACAATGTTTCCATCCACCTGTTTTTATGCCTATTTCTAAAATTTATGCACATCTTTCAAAATGTGCATAAAAACAGGTTGATGGAAACATAGCCAGTGGAGTTCAGATCTGTTCTGCACAGTTTAACCCTGATTAAACTGACCGGAAACTAATTGAGTTCAAGCTTGTTTGAAACCTACATGTAAGTGTGTTGAAGCAGGGTTGGAACTAAACTCTGCAAGGCTGCAGCCCTCCAGGAACTGAGTTTGACACCTGTGCACTACATGGTCCCTGATGCGTATCTGGAGACAACCCACTTCATGGTCATGGACAGTGTTGTGCAAGTTACTTCAAAGCTGTAATACATTACAGATTACTTGTTACTGTTATTTAAATGTAATCCCTTACCTTACAATATTACTGTCTCAAAATTGTAATATGTTACATGACTACATATTACTTTTTTAGTTACTTTCACCAAAATAACTACAGAATTAGAACTTAACATTGTAGAATGACAAAACGTACTGCAGAGCACTGTACATCCAGTAGAAAGCGATATGATGTAGCAGAATGAGTGTGACCTATCCAGGCTACTAACAATATAGTATATAATTGGCAATGTGAAGGCTCAAGACAATGCAAGAAAGCATGAAAGCCAGAGTCACAAATGATCTAAGTCTGTTAAAGTATGGTAGAGGAAAAGTGATTATCTGGCAATATCTCTGAACAGCTTGACTATATTCATATTAGACACTACAGGCCTATATGTTAACTCCAATGCCATGACAAAATGCAATTTTTTTTCTTATTATTGCCTTTTTTTTATTCACTTTTTAAATTTACAGTAAGTGGCTCACAACACAAAACTGTCATGCACAAAGTGAGCATGATGAACATACAGTAGCTTTCTCAATATAATGCCCGTGCACCGATTTTCTCTGTTTGTGGACAAAACTGCTTGCAAGCTCTCAAATACACGCTGCTCGCGTGTAAATTTCCTCACGCTCTCTCAAATATGCACTGCTCACGCACAAATGTTCTTGCGTGCTCTCAGTACACTGCTTGCTCAGTAAGATTATATGCAGACTCACAATGTGTGTCTTGTGTTCCTACTTCCTTTTGTGCTTTTTGATATGATTTATATTGGTCCACTATTATTCATAACCAAAATACTAAAATAGATTTACATATACATTTTTTATATAATAAACCAAAACATTTTTGGCTGTGTGTTATATGATGAGATATTTCCAGTTTCCAACAATTAATGACACAGAGAATAGATGTTGAGTGCAAAGAATACATTTTATTTAAAAAAAAAAAGGTGCACCATACTAATCAAATAAAAACATTTTAACAAAAATATAACTAACGCAAGCAGAAATGTTACTAATAGAATATAGGAAAAAACTTGATAAGGTATTATAGCCTACTGTACTATTTACTCTTCAAATAAATAAAATGTGGTCTTCCACATTGTTGATGAGATTGTGGAGAACATTTTCCCTGTCATCCTCTTTATTTTGAGGAAAAGCTGTTCCACAGAGCCCCTGAACACGTCTATTGGCATGTAGTGTTTTGAACATTACTATAGTAAAGTACTTCAATGAATCTGTTGTGGTAAAACTATAGTTGCTATGGTAACACAACAAGTGAAATATAAACAAATTACCCAGTGCTGTAGTTTTTTTCTAACAATATTATAGTGTATATTATTCTACAATTCACCACACTGTAGTAAAACTCCACTTTTTATTTCATTTCATCAGTTCACTATTCCTAATACTACAGTATGCTGAAGCATTTATTAACAAGTTGAAAATTATACTAGCCTAAAACATAGGCAGTTTACCTAACACTCAAAAACACTAGAATTTATTTCAGAATTTACCTCAACCTGTAGGTAAATAGTGTAGAAATATCTCTGGATATATAATATAAGATAATATAATCTCTGGAGAGCAAAAGCACAAAAAGGAGGGAACACAAGTCACAAATTGTGAGTCTGCATCATCTGACGGAGCGAGAGCACATCATCCGCACGTGAGCAGCCGTGTTTTGAGTGCACACGAGGAGAAACCGGCGCGCGTTCGCTCGCTCGTATTACATGAATACGTTTGTCAGTAAATATAACACTATTTTTACTTACGTCCATCTCGCGAATCAATTTGCCGCTTTTCCGCTGTGCGTAAGGGCTTAACATTGCTGCGCACCGGGCTGAGCCTAGCCTCGGACCTCGAGCTCAGAAGCTGAAATCATTCCGCGTTCAAAGTAAAAAAGTCCCAATAGCCAGAGGGAGATGAATGACAACACACGCCGCGCGTATATTCACCAACCACGAACAGGAAATAGAACTGCGCTATTTTTATTTGTTAATCTCTTGCGGGCGAAAAGTTTGTTGTAACGCACGCGTTACTGAACATGTACCGAGTAAAATATTACTGAAAATGCATTAGTAATGCCTTACACTACTGCGTTACAGGAAAATGTAATACATTACTGTAATACATTACTTTTATAACGCGTTACTCCCAACACTGGACAGGACACTAGGCTGTTCTCGTCCGAAAAATTAATAAATCAATAGTTTGTCACCCATCCACAATTTGCAGTTTTGTACCTACACCCATTTTCACTTTTTAAAACTAAATTAGAAAATAGAGAATTTTTTCTCAGTCTTGCTCTGTAAGGTGTATGATGGCCAATCCTATTGACAATTGACGCTCTTTTTGAAGTAGGTGTGAGGCATTTTGCATTGTGTGCGCAGTTTTGAGAACTGTGTGTAGAGTTTTGAAAAAAAGTGACACTGTTTTGAAAACGTGTGTAAGCAGTTGGAAAAACTGTAACAAGAGACTCAAAAAAAGTTTTGTGCTGTATTTATTCTGAAACAGATTAAATCTTACCAGAAAATGACAATCATTCCAATATGATAACAATTTCAGCTGAAAACCTTACTTTCAGCCACTTTTTTTCCTTGACCATGCTGTAAACCATGGGCTGTCATTGATGTCACATCTATATCAATAGTACAAATAAAATTTCAATTCAATTCAATTCAATTAAAGTCTTTCACCTCATCATCAGTCCCTGTCACTACCGGTGTGCTCCAAGGTTCAGTTCTGGGTCCCCTGCTATTTATCATCTACCTTCTTCCACTTAGTTAGATCTTCCGCAAACACCAAATCCATTTTCATTGCTCCGCAGATGACACCCAGCTCTACCTATCCACCAGGCCTAACCTCAAACTCCCACCTTCATCCCTTACTAACTGCTTTTCAGACATCACATCCTGGTTTATCTAAAACTTCCTGAAATTAAATACAATAAAACCGAACTTCAACTCATAGGTACACGATCCACTTTAAACAAATCACATAACTTTTCTATTCCAGCAGATGATTCTGTCATCACCCCCTCCATTCAGGTCAAGAGTCTGGGGGTCATCTTTGACAGCACCCTTTCATTCACTGCACATGTTAATAATGTCACCCGGTCCGCTTATTTCCACCTTCGCAATATAAATCGTTTACGTCCTTCACTCACACCTCATTTAACTGCCATTCTTGTTCATAGTTTAGTCACATCCCGTTTAGACTACTGTAATTCACTTCTGTTTGGTCTCCCTAATAAAACACTTCATAAATTACAACTGGTACAAAACGCTGCAGCCCGTATCTGTCACATCACACCCTTTCTACAACACCTTCACTGGCTTCCCATCCTTTTCAGGATTAATTATAAAATACTTCTTCTCACTTTTAAAGCCATCCACAATCTTGCTCCGCCATAGCTCACTAGTCTTGTTCATATCGCCACACCTTCTCGAACACTCAGGTCTTCTTCTACCATTCACCTCACTGTTCCCCCTGTTCGCCTTGTCACCATGGGTAGCAGATCCTTCAGCCACTCTGCTCCTCAGCTTTGGAATTCACTTCCTCCTGATCTCCGTAATTTAGACTCTCTTTCACAATTTAAAACCAAACTCAAAACACAACTGTTATTTAATTTAAAACCCTACATAGGCTATACTTATCTAAGGAGAAACTAAATAAGATTTTTCCTCAGGTATCTCCACTCTGTAATAGGTGTAAAGCAGCAGAAGGATCCCTAACCCATTTGATATGGTTGTGTCCAAAATTACAAGAATATTGGGAAAATATATTTGAATGTTTTTCTAAAGCCCTCCAAAAAGATCTTGAACCATCGCCACTTATAGCGGTTCTTGGGATATTTAGTAAGATAGAGATGTTTAATAAATATGAAAGACAAGCCATGTTATTTGCTATGGTAATTGCCAAAAGGGTGATTTTGAGAATGTGGAAAAATGAATATGTACCTAAATTTGGTATGTGGGGTAGAGATATCATAAACATGCTTGCTTTGGAGAGGTTGAGATACATCAATAATGACAAGTTGCAGATATTTGATAAAACATGGGGACAGATGTTAGAACACCTTAACGCATTGGAGGAAGTGCCAGCGTAACCAATCACCCCTATTAATAACATATTTATTAACAATTCAATGTAATTGATATTCACTATTCGTAATCTATAATGTTTTTAGTAATGTGCCCAAACTATTATTTGATAGTAAAACTATAGTCAGGATAATGTATTTTTAAGTTTTTTCTGGAACAATGTTACTTTATAATTGCTTTTATTTATGCATTACCTGACCAGCTAAATTATATTTTGCTTTCATGTGCATTTGTCCCTCTGTGTTCTGTTGCTCGATTGTTCTGTCATTGGTTAGTTTATGTATTGTATTTATTAAAAAAAAAAAAGTATTATTATTATTATTACTGTATTTTATTGTACTGTTTGTTTTTGTTTTTGTTTTGTTTTTTTTGTAGTTTTGTTGTAGTTTTATAAAATGCAAAAAGCACATAAAAGTTTTTTTTTTAAAAAACACAACTGTTTAAACCAGCATACTCTGTTTAGAGTAGAGAAAGACGCCTTTAATTAATTAACTTTAATTTTTATTATTTAATATTAAAATGTATGACAGAATCATCATCCTTTGATAAGAGCGGAACTATATATTGTACAATACAATGGCTATATTTCAAACATACCAACATTTTGAAGTGGATTAGAACGCAGACAGAAATTCTTTTGTTCTACAATCCAAAGATTGTCTGCAACTTGTGGGTTCAGCAAATTTGCTAAAGTGATTGAGAAAAAAACTAAAGATTTTACAACG
Source organism: Danio albolineatus (assembly GCA_903798035.1). Lineage (NCBI taxonomy): Eukaryota > Metazoa > Chordata > Actinopteri > Cypriniformes > Danionidae > Danio > Danio albolineatus. Next base: position 1,521,403 of record CAIGQQ010031933.1, read on the forward strand.
TTTGCAATAAAATTAAGATTTTTTTTAATTACATATATTATTATTTACATTTAAGGCAATGAAAAGGTGGTTAATGTAAAATCACATACGGACATATGTGAACATTTATTCAAACTCCAACAAATAAAAGTAATTTCCTGAAATACTCCCTGTTGGTATTGTTTTTTTAGGTCAGTTAGGAATTAAATGCATGTTTTCTGCAGGAAAAATTTCTGTTAGTGGTTTGGAGAAACAAGCTTATTTTAAGATTTATGTGAACTGTTGTGTTGGTCCGAGCTCAAATGTTTGGTCATGTCTCCAAGGACAGACGAGCCTCGAGTTCTCCAGGCTCCGGCGCCTAGACTGCAGCTCTGCACAAGACGTCTGGCCATAGGAGAAATGGTTGTGCCCAACTGAGCCTGGTTTCTCTCAAGGTTTTTTTTTTTATTTTATTATTTTTTTTAATTCTTCACTTTTGCCAATTGGTGAAGTTTTTTTGTTTTTTTTCCCTCACCGCTGTTGCCACTGGCTCGCATGGTTTCGGACTTGTAGAGCTGCGCATCGATGGATTTGCTCTTGAGTGATTGGACTCTCAGCAGTGAATATTGAATCACAATGAACTGAACTGAACTCCAACACTAAAAACAGGACTGACACCGTTTCAATTTACTATAACCTTCAATGTGAAGCTGCTTTGGCACAATCTACATTGTAAAAGTGCTATACAAATAAACGTGAATTGAATTGGTAATTCTGTGTGTTATGTTTTGAAAACGTGGCTTTAGTATTGCATAATGCTTGTTAGAAGTTAACAACCTGCATAACATTTATGTTTAAGTCCCTCACCTTGTCCATATTGACACAATGGCGAAGAAAGAAGTTGCCAATATCTGGAGAGTCATCCGTTTGTGAGTCTAACATCCCAGTTAAGCTTTTCAGCACAGAAAACGCTGTCTTTTCCTTACCAAGGGTAGTCAAACTCAAGCAGAGGTTGATAGCATCTGAAGAAAGTGAAGCAAACGGATGCATCAGGATCAAAATAAAAAACTTTATCAATCATTAATAGCTTTCCCAAAATCCCAGAACTTCATCTCACGGCATCAATGTTTTATGTATCACATTTCTCTAATTGGTTTGGGTTCATATTTAAAACACATAGAATAGTATACAGTTATGAATACATATGGGACCATTATGGTTAACTATAGACCACTGTGGTTAGTGGTTAGGGATAAGCTGATGTCAGACCTGGGACGTATCCCCTCTCATGACGCATACGTGACACAATCTCGGGCACGTGCTGCTCATGGCCAGTCTTAGCCAGACTAGAAACCACCTGCATCAGATCTCTGTCCATCAGAATAAAATCTGCATTTTCCACGATATCAAGAGTCTAGAGGAAACAGAGATGAAACAGATCAATTATTAGTTTATAAAAACAATAACATTTCTATAGTGAAACTATAACATTTATAGTGAAGTTAATACACAATTAAAGAGCCCCTATTATGGGTTTTTGAAAATGAGCTTGTATGCTGTGTGTCACACAGCTCTAAGTGAAGTAAAAATGTCCAGCTAAGGCTTAAATCTGAAAGTGCAAAGTGTTTAAAACTATTGATTCATCTATAAATGAGTCGACTCATAGTTCCTCAAACGAGTCGCCGTGCTTACGAGTCTTTAGCCGTTTCGGCATGACGTGAACACGAAACATAAGCACCGCCCATTTATGCGCACGCAGATTCGAAATCCCCAACCCCACCCTTAAACAACAACGGTGCGGAAAAAGTTGCCAGATTGGGCGGTTTTAAATTTGATTGTGCAGGTAAAACCTTTTGGAGAGGGTTTGGGCTGAAATCAGTCAGCTACATCTGGCAACACAGTGAAGAGTACTGTGCTTAGCTGGATATTGGAAGTGTGCAGAGAACCCAGAGATGAGACTTTGAAGAGTTAGTAGTTTCTGCAGAAATACCACAGCATTAAACACAGCCATGTGCTGTTCCCCCTCCGAGGAGTGCTTACAACGGAGGATTAGGAGCACCAGGACATTTCCCTGGTCTGCTATCCAGCAAGTGTGAGTAAGTGCGATTAAAACGGTCGCCTCATTGTTTTCTCTAGCTTGTAAATGATGCATTTAACTGTGTTTTGTAACTTGTAACCACTTGTAGTGTCTCTGGTTAACTTGTATTCTCATATCGCGTCTAAAAGCACGTTGTAAACGCGACGCGTGCCGCTGTGTTTACGGATTAAAATGCGTTTGAGCTCGTGTTCCTCTACTGTTTGTCGTTGCTATGGGCACCATGAGCTCTGCTACACGCGTTCGGCGGTTTTGCCGCTGTGTGCACTAATACTGAATGTATGTCGCTGTTTTTACTTCTGGTTAAGAATTAGAGTGATATGCTGGGAGATCGGGGGTTAGTTTCGGGGGTGAGGTGTCTGAAATACGGGCGACTCCCGATAAAAACGAGTGTTAGCAGATTAGCTCACGCACACGCTATGACTCTTTCAATGTTGATAAGCCGTGGTGGGCATTCTCTCACGCTGAATGATGTTGACCAATCGCAACAGACTGGGTCATCGGTCCAATCAACGCAGTTTAGCATCGCGCGAAGGAGGGGTTTTGGAACAAATGATTCCCTGAACGACTCATATAGGAGTCGCTGGGATAATGAGGTAAAAATAAATGCAGATTATAAGACAATGAAAGTGTTTTTTGACCATGCATGCATTTCAGCCTGCTGTTGGAGACCCCCAAAACCAAAATATGACCCTTTTCAATGTATAATATGGGCTCTTTAAGATTGAAATTGTTTCTTCATTTAGCCATGAATGCATTTGATTTAATTAAAAGTGACTAATTATGCACGTATGACACAAAAGATTTCCATTTAAATGTTTTTCTTTTGAACATTTGTTTTCGTCAAAGACCACTGAATAAATGAAAAAACCATTACATTGATACTTCAGCTTTGCCAAATAAGACAATTATATTGAGTATTGAAAATAGAAATATCAAATTAAAACCTTTTAACTGATAAAATCAGTGCAGTGCTCTTAACCCTTGTGTGACAAATCTTATTTTGACACAAATTGAGAAAATGCTTGGAATTTTTTTTCAAACCTCAACAACACACTCTGGGCAAATTTACTGCCCTTTCCTTATGTTAGTGGCTGTTTTTGTCCCATTGACTTCCACTATAATAACATTTTTTGATTGCAAAAGCTGTGACACCATATTGTTATGTATTATTGACTGTTGGTAGTTTTCCCTGTTGGGAAGAGCTCAATTTTGTAATTTTTTGCTGTTGAATATTAGTTGCAGTGCAAGAAGTATCTCTTGGTCTCTTTCATACACTCACACACATGCACTATACTCTATGTAACTCCATCTTAAAGCCAGAAACTACTGGCTTTAATACGGAGTTATATAGAGTATAGTGCATGGATGTGTGAGTGAGACCTGCATGATTATATGGTGTCAAGGGTTTGCAATAAAAAGAAATAATGGAAGTAAATGGGGCAAAAACAGCCACTAACATAATAAGTGTAGTAAATTTGAAAAACGATTTGAAAAATAGCTAAATTATTTTTTTAATGACAGACCATAAGTTTGAAGGGCAGCTTTTAATTAAGGTACATATGAAATATATAAATATCTCCAATTTTAAAAAAGTAATATTTTCACAAAACGCCTACCTTTATCTTGTTAAAATCACTTTTGAATTTAGCTAAAAACATATATTGCGTTACAAATTGCATAACTTTAAGTAGTAACTTTAAGTAGCTTTAATGCGCTATTTTTTGGATAAAAGCATACAGATCAAGTACTAGAGCTGTGCAATTAATCGAAAATGAATCGCGATTTTAAATGTTGTGATTAGCTAATATATATATTATTTAATTTACCCCATTCAGAGCAAATGCATGACTGCCGTCTGTGTGTAACAGTCTTACTAGCCAATTGAGTGAGCACACTTTCGTTCTGCCCAATCAGTGCAACTAAACTATGCCGAATGCCCACAACAATAAAAAAAAAAAAAAAAGTGGGATGATGGCGTCTGCTGCTTCAAAAGCATTAATAGACTAATTAATTATTGATGAATAGACGAATTAATATCAAAGAAAAACTGTTGCAGAATTGTTGCCAACACGACGAAATACAACAACCAGCACCTAAAAAAGCACCACAGGCAGCTATATAAGGAGTGCGATTGAGCTGAAGCTTAACTAAAAACTAAATCACAAATCAAATCGAAATGGCAGTATGTAAAAAAAATAAAATAAATAAATAAATAAATAATAATTAGGTATTTTGCCCAAATCACACAGCCCTAGCAAGTACATAAAGTTTTTTCCTACAGTGATTGACAATATTAAGCTTTTAATAAAAATGTTTTTGACAATTTAAGCTGCTGGGTTAGTTTTTATGCAAAATGAAAGTTTAAAGTCAACATCAATAAACTTTCAGATGACTTCAGGAGCACACTCCAGAAAGTTCTTCAAGGTGACAAAGACAGTAAGTTGGAAAGTGGAACATGTTCATTTCTTCTTCATCTGATTTGACCAAGCAGTTGTTCAAGATGTCAATAATGTGAATTATTCAAAAACACCTTGCATTTTGATAAGGTAAGAACAAAAGAGGCACATTGACACTTTTTTTTTTTCAAATATACATCTAAAATTACATACATGTCAATGTACAATGACATTTTTTTTTTAATTGGTCACACTTTACGTTAAAGTTTCATTAGTTACTGTAATTACTAACAAAACTTAATGAACAATACATGTAGAGCATTTATTAATCAGATTACAACATTTACTAATGCATTACTAAATTTAAAATTCGTGCTTGTTAACATTAGTTAATAAGCTCTGAGTTAACATGAACTAACAATGAACAACTGCATTTCCATAAACTAGAGTTAACTAACATGAACAAATACTGTAATACCTTGTTCATTGTTTGTTCATGTTAGTAAATGTACTAACCAACATTGATACAACGCTATTGTAAAGTGTTACCAAAAAAAGAACAATTACCTACTCCATTCCATCCAAAATCAATACAAACCTGTTTAAGTTTATCGATATCGCCTTTCTCAGCGTACATGTTGAGCAGGGAGAGGTATGTGTCTGGGCCTGGCTCGATACCTGCTCCCTTCATGACTGACAGGATGCTTTCAGAGCTGGTCATGTCCCTGCACAAACACAGGCCACTCAACACACGTGCCAAACACAGAGAAAAACCTATAGTGCAAAAGCACCGTCCACTCACCCTGCCCGGGCATGGCCAATCACTAATGAGTTAAACACAGCCTCTGTGATTGGCAGGTCTTTGTTCTTCATAAAGCCCAGGATTGCACTGCAAGACATTGTGATACAAGCATTGTTTTATTATTCATGTAACATCATAACAATACTATTCATTTGCTGAAATAGATTACTATACTCACCTTGCGCCTTCTATATTGCCTTCCTCACAGTATGCAGCTATGAGTCTCTGATAGGTCACCTAGACAGTCACAATATACCAGAAATATTAAGAATTGCATTTGCAATGAACAAAAAAAAAAGGCTGGGTTCCACATATTTCCTTCATGTCGTCCCATCACAAATTTATTAAGTTAACCTAACAGTATTTCTGAATATAAGTGGACTGAATATGAAATATATTGTCCAAAAACAATTTCAAGAATTGTATTGATTCGGCTCTTTTTAAATAAGTAGCTTAAATATTACTTGATAGCATTTAATTTTAAAAAATACTTTTGAACAAGCGGCTGATTTTTTTTGTGTTCCTAATGATTGACAGATACTATATCTATATTTCACCATTGCTTCTTGTACTTTGTGAAAGTCCAAAGCCTTAACAGATTTTATGTATAGTTAATAAGTAAATATTGTGTAAAATTGTTCATTTCATATCAGTATTTCATTCAGTGATTATAATCTTAATATACCAGTAGACTATCCATTTCCGCATTCATGAATGATAAAGTGATTCATGATATGAATCGCTCTATTGTTGTGCTTTTAACTACCTCTGGAAATGGGCAAATGTGGACAAGCTCGAAGTTTTAGAGACGGTTTACACCTGTATTTAGTGTCATTTGTTTTTGACACATTGTAAGATTTATAAAATATGCCTCATTTAAGAGAGGGAGACACGAGACTGAAAAGCACCACACCCAGCTGAGAAGGGACAATGGGACCTACGTTTCACCCAAATACTCACACCCTTCTCTTCCCTTCATTTACATGTGAAGCATCTCACCCCCTCTTCCCTGAGCTCACACAAAATGCTCATCTCAAAGTATGAACTGCTCTATATCCATGCAAGTGACTATATCTATCATGTTTGATATCATTTGAAATGTCTCAGTGCGACTGGTACAATGGTCTCATTCCCTCAGAAATAGCCATAACCAAATAATAAATTGATGACTTCAGGTACTTTTTACACCACCGCTAAGGGTGTGACCGGGGGTTCAGGAACCCTCACTAAATGTAAATGCCCTCTGTTATTCAACACACACCCCTTCTACCTCTTGGTTTTGTGACTACTTAAGGAACAGCTTCCAGCTGGTCAGGGCGCTTCTGCATTCAGAGTGGCCCATGGTGTGGAGTTTCTTAACTCCACACTATGTAGATTTGAAGGTCAGGTATGCATCTTTTTGATCTTGGATTTATCTTTGAGAATTTGATGTTTTGTATTGATCGTTTATGAATTGACTGAATGAATTGGCATAATACACATTTACCTGACTAATAAATTGTTATATTTGAACGTATTCTTGTTACTCTGAAATTATTACTCAGATAAGTTAAGAATGTACCAGGTTCCATGATAGACGAAACACAACACGTGTTAAATGGAAATCCTAGAAGCTCCAACTTGTTGTTTGACTTTTAATTATGTATTCGTCGCAATTTACTGTGGGGATCCAGGGTTAATGCAACAAGATGAATGATCACATCTTGATTGGTACTGGAATTTTGACCTCTGGTTAAATACTTATTTAACTAAGGCCCCGTTTACACTAGTGCGTTTTCGTTTTAAAACGCATAAGTTTTGCTACGGTTACGCCATCCGTCCACATTACGCCGGAGTTTTCGAGGTGCGAAAACGGAGCGTTTTGAAAACGCTGGAGAGAGCGTTTCCATTCTAAAACGCTGCTGTTGCGTTTCAGTTTGGATGGAGGGAAACGGATATCTTTGAAAACAGAGGAGTGGCTGCTGAGATCCGATACGTGATTGGGGCTTTGGGTCATTGCGTATCCTTTCCTTATTCGTCAAGCGCACATGGCTATGACGTCACCGGCAGACGGCAGACCAGTCTTCACTGTAAACACTGTATTTTCGATAGCCATGGATGTTTTATATTCATTTGTTACTTTAAGTAACAACTCGACCTCGTCGTCTGTCCTCAAAAAGACCTCTCTTGCTTTCTTTGCCATCGCGTTCATCATTCCTCCAGCGTTTGTTGACTAACAATAACCAAACGCCGAGCGAGACACGTGCTTCCTGTTTATACTTAACCGCGCATCCTCAGAGTGCGCGAATGGTGCGCGAATGGTCACGTGATATACGTTTCTGGTGGAGGGAGATCTGTTGAGATCCGCTAGTGTGGACGCAGATCGTTTTCATGCTAAAACGCCGTTTTTAAACTAAAACGCACTAGTGTAAACGGGGCCTTAGTTGTACACAGGTGATTGTAAGAATTAAATGAGATTACTATTTAAATAATGACATTGTCTGTCTATCAAATAGTATTGATCATTAACCTCTAATTATTTGATCAGACTAGTGAGCTTATGATGCATTACAGCCGGCGTAATGTAACATAGGTTCACAACAAATAAGTTTAATAAAAGTAAAGTACTAGTGGGGCTAGGGATAATTCATAAAAGAATAATTATTTAAGTGGTACTAGCAAATTGACCGCTGATTATTTTTTCGATAATAATTAAGTTGTACATAGTATGAGTAAAGTACTAGTGGGGCTAGGGATAATTCATAAAATAATTAAATATCTTTAAGTGGTACTAGCAAATTGACCGCTGATTAATGTTTCAATCATAACTAAGTTGTACGTGGTTATTTTAATCATAGAAAATTAGGGCTATAGGCTACTGATTTAACCCCTGGTTATCGTTTTGAGAATTAATTAAGTTGTACCTAGGAAAAATCGGTAGGAGTTTAAGATTGTTCAAATATATATCAAAATCTCTTAAAGCTGTTAAATTAATAAAGTAATTTTAAACTATAAAATGGAGTCAGATAAAACGAGGATAAATATATTAACATTCTAAATCATCTTATATCATAATTGGAGTCAGACACGAGTTAAACTTGAAGTAAATCAACATTGTGCCCTGGAAAGAAAGAACAGGCAATTGAGCCTTCATCCAGCAGTAGACGCCGCCGTTTGGACTATCTGGCTGGACCCTACAACATCTTAATAATAGATTTAAATGGGGCATCAATTAGCCCTGCACATCTAATTAATCCAAATATTTAATAATAACCTCATTAAATACAATAGGTATTAGAAATAACAACACTAGTAACAATGGCTCCTACTAGGCATGGGACGATAACCGTTTTGTCAAGGTTTTAAAACCGCCAACATTTTCTGCTATACCGTTCTTAAGATATGATTATTTATTTTAGTTTTTGTTTTTTTAAGACAGCAGAAAAGATATCCAAAGATGCCATTTTAAATTGTAAACAAATCTGTGTTATTGAAAATAATGAAGACATCAGAAGTCAATGATTCAATTGAATTTTTTAGCCTGACATGTTTACAGTCTCAAAACATATTAAATGTTTCTCAAAAGAAAATATTTTGTGCTCAAATGGGAAAACTGTTTTTGTTTTTTAGCCAGACATTTAAAAAAGAATATATTTCAGAGCAGTAAACACAATACCGTCATACCGTGAAACCATGATATTTTTATTCAAGGTTATCAAACCGTCAGAATCTTATACCGGCCCATGCCTAGCTCCTACCCCAAGAGGCAAATTAAATCTTTTCACTACAAAATATAAACCGTAATTTGAATGTTTAGTAAAGACTAACATGTACCCAAAACCCTGTTATTTCATAATAATGAACCTCAAGAGGTTACAAACATTTGAGTTTCTTTTATTCTGTTGAACACAAAAGAAGATTACTATTGAATTTCATAGGAGGAAAAACAAATACTATTCAAGTCAATGGTTGCAGGTTTACAGCTTTCTTCAACAACCTTCTTTTGTGTTCAACAGACCAACACAACGGATTTTAAATGAAACGAACAAGATGTGCTTTAACTGCAGACTGTCAGCTTTAATTTGAGGGTATTTACATCCAAATCAGGTGAACAGTGTGGGAATTGCAACAGTTTGCATATGTGCCTCCCACTTGTTAAGGGTCCAAATGTAATTGGACAATTGGCTTCTAAGCTTTTCCAAAGTTTGATATATGATTATTATTCTGTCTAATTACTTTTGTTTAAACTTTTATTTTTTGGATGCTTGAAAACACCATTCCATCTTTCACCCAAATACGTATTAAATGCATCACAAAGTCTTTAGTTTAGGTCACAATTCATTACATAACTTCTGGCTTATTACCTGCCTATTACTGAGATATTAACTGTTCATTAGTAGTAGTAATAAGGTATGATCTCACTCTCAATCCCTAATCCTACCCAGAACTTAAACCCAACTTCTACCTCACTAATAGTATTAATAGACAGCTAATTAGTAGTCTACTAAGCTAGTAGTGTTAGTTGATGATTTATTAATATTGTGAATTGTGACCTAAACTAAAGTGTTACCCATCAAACATATTCAAACACTAAACACATTTACTCAAAATCATACTCACCCTGTTTGGCTGAACATTCGCAGCTTCCATTTTTGCCAGGAAGTCTGTTGGAGAGAACCTGAACTCATTCTGCAGGTAGGTCTTGAGCAGAGCATTGTAATGGCTTACATCATACTTGACACCTGCAGCAAAACAAAATCATCAAAGTTCAAATAACAGGTGTAGAAGTTCAGTTCAATTTACGCTTATTTGTATAACTCTTTTCACAATATTTATTGTTTTAAAGCACCTTTACAAAGGATGCACATTATTGCATTACAATCAAATATGGAAAAGTTAAGATTATTAGTTACCATAGCTTTATTATTTCCTAATAACTTTAACTAATTAACTAGTAACTAATAGCTTTTAACAGTTACAAGCACATGCAGTGACCGCTCAATGGTTTATAAACTCATACCAAGTTCGAGAAGTTTATCCCAGATCCGTGTGACCAATTCTGTGCGCTCAGCCGGGGGAACCTCAGGAAGAAGCAAGCCACAGCTTCTCAGCAACAGCAGGGCTTGATTTCCGCCTGGATGTCCTATGGGCAGTGATAGGGAGGACGTGACATGTAGAATAAGCAGATTTATAAATAGAAATGGATCCGGGAATGATAGTTACCGGTTCTGCAAATATCATGAAAGATGTGCAGCAGCAGTGTTTTGGTGACCCTGCCTGTCCTCCTGACGGAGCTGTCTAGTTTGGACAGAGCCCAGTCAAACTGCTGAGCTTGTTTAGAGCGGAGCGCCACACTGGCCTCATTCTTCACCTGTCCACTCTGCTCCGGGACCACTGCATACTGACGGCAGCTCACACACGGCAAAGCTGGTCTGTAAGAGAACAAACTGCACAAAAAGAATAAATAAAAGTGTGACATGCATTAAAGTGCTTACTACAACAAAAGAAATGTGATTAACTAGTCTCATTCATTAATACTAAAGAAGCTATTTTAATCAAATCTGAAGTAAACAATAAAATAAAAATAAAAGATTATGTAAATGGTTCCTAAAATTTATTAGAAAAAATATACATTGTACATTAGATTCTTTTTTTCGTTTTTTAATTTTCTAAGTTATTTATTTATTTATTTATTTATTTATTTATTTAGGCATTAAAAATGTAGAAATTGACCTGGGGTGTGTTTCCAAAACCATCGTTAGCCAACTAGGGTCGCAAGTTCCGTCGTTACAAACATAGTTCATTGATTTGAAGTTTCCCAAATCAGTCGTTTCAACAAATATTCGCAAACTTCGTCGCAAACTTGTGCACTTGCAACTACACCTCTGGAGCTGTAGTTAGAAACATAGTTCCTGGCTGTGTTCTATTCCCCATTATCCCCCCTATGCTCTATTCATTTAGAATAAGAAATGTAGCCTACTGGCTATGACATGGGCCTGTTGGATAGAACATTTTTTCAGTGGTTTGTGTGTGTCAAACTGTAAAAGTAGACTTTTCATTAAATAAAAAATAAATAAACAACATCCTACTTATTAATAATAAATAATATTATTGTTATTATTATTAAAGTAGGATTTTTTTTCATTTCCTAATAAACAATAAATATTAAATTTCATTTCTTAATAAATAACCTCATTACTTATTGTTTATTTATATGATTTATATATGATATTACAATACGTGTTAGCTTTTGTAAGTGATTTTATGTTTTAGAATAGAATATGGAGTATTCTCAATAATATCTGTAAAGGAAACACAGGCCCTGTATGTGCCGTTTACATATATTTCAGTTAATATAGAAAACGAGTGCATGTTTTAACCAAAACTAAAATTGGACTTTTTTTTTTTAATGCGTGTGCATGTAAAACAATATAATTTGTACAAATAAATTACGGGGTTCTTCTCTAAAGTAGTTACTCCACCCGGTTTAGAGCATCATTGTGGGCGTTTTACGTTATAACTAACGTGGTTCAAACAATGGATCTGCAACAGAGAAACTACGGGTTTTGGGAAACTCTCGTCACTACAACGTTCTTTTGCCAAACAATGCATCGTACTATGATAGTTCAGGCACGAGTTACGTCGTTGTTTGGGAGACACATCCCAGAATGGCATTTTAGAAAAAGCATTTTGTGCCTCTTCTGCGATGCAAACACAGATTATTTTGCTACTGACTTCATTAGTGGTTATATAGTTTTGTTATGCAAGATTACAGTACTTTTTAAAAATGTAAAAAATTGACATATTCAGTTTCTTAAGAAAAATACCCTCATAATGGAAAAAAGAGGGTCAAAATGTTTAATGTTGTACAAAGATGTCAACATAAAAAACAACAGCAAAATATGATTTAATCATCAACAAAACATGTCTTATACATATTAAGGAAATGTATTAGTTTGCCAAAGCAAACGCTTGCATTTGTTTAATCATATTAATAGGTATAATATTATTATTTGAAAACTATATCTTACAGGTTTAACAGATGAAAATCATTGCATTTTGTTGTTGATCAAATAAAAAGTTTACAATGCTGATTTCAGATGCAAACAGGGTTCAATATGTTTTAAACTTCCACACCGTATTTATTTAACCTGGCGGTTTAATGTCTCTTTTAACCTCCTCAATTTCTTTGTTTGGAGGTACTATGTATGGGTTCTTTAAACTTCTGTTGACGACAAAAGAAGATCTTTTAAAGAAAGCGGGAAACCTGTAGCCATTAATTTCCATAGTATTTGCTTTCCTACTACAGTACTCAATGGTATCCAGCATTGCTCAAAATAGCTTAATTAAATCATAAGAAAGAAAGAAAGAAAGAAAGAAAGAAAGAAAGAAAGAAAGAATGTATAGAGCTTTAGATTTACTTGAGAAAATCAGCTAAAGAATTTTTTTAGGTTGAACTATATCTATAATACGAGATGTAAACAAGGCACATCCACACATCCAACCATAGACCCTCCCCTCAAATCAGATGTAAACAGGATAGAATGCATTTCCTATTTGTGATCCAAATGTGTAAAAGTACCTTTGGATAGGTTTAATCTATCCTTCACACCATACCTTAATAAAGTATCTACTTAAGTCATCGTCACCCTAAACTGACTAAAAACCATCCATGAAACCACTGGAATAAATATTGGCCAATAGGATGTGCAGAATACTGAGGCTCAAAATGACCTTGACATGTTAACCCTTGACATTTTTGTCACATGCTACCAGTTCACTTCAACATTAGTAGCCTAAACCAACGTTACACGAGCAAAACATGTTACAATGACAGATCATCATACGCTTGTTAGAGAGATTAATGGTTATCCATTTAAGATTAAGGATTTATGTTAACTGTTTTAGATCCAAGCCAAAAAACACTGTGTTGTAGTTATAAATAATAAGAATGAAAGAGTAGCTGAGAGAAATCCGTAAAGGCAACAATCAATTCATACACTCTCAATTTTATAGGTCAAATACACACAGCAGGATGAAAGATTATGCAAAGGAGCCATATTTTTCTCTTGTGCAACACCATTATATCACCAAAACACTATATTGTGATTTGCGTGTCATTATTTAGTTAAATAACCTTCATTCAGCACATTATCAGTGCGTTATAAGCACTATATTGGAGTGATCACCTCTCAATGACAACTGCATGATCTAAACACGCATGGCGCACAGAGTCATGCTGCGTTATACCTGTTAGCATTTAACCTTCCCGGGACAGTGTGACGACCACAGACCCCTACACGAAGAGTCCCAACCGCTCCGCTGTAAAGGCGACCAGCTGGCGGTGCATGTTTACTGTTCCCTATGACCTGAATTAACGAAGCCGATGAATTTTTGAGGAGCCGGGCTGATCTTAAGAGCGCAGCCATGTTTAGCCTGCAGAGAGAGAAGAGCGAAGGACATCCGCACCACGTGACGGGGCAGAGAGCAACGGACGAGACCATTTGGGTTCATAGGGGGATTCAGTGTAGTTCTGTAAATTATTTGCAACATCCGTAAATATCATCAATTTGCAATAATATATATTTTTAAAACGCAACAATTGATTGAAATAATATAATTTGATTGAAATAAAAAGTGAATTGTGTGCTTTATTACTTGATAACTGTTTAAAATTGCTACTTCATACCTCACAATTATGAAAATGTTTATGTTCACAAACAGAAAAATAATATGTCTTCCTTTCAATAAAATCACAAATCTTTAAGTGTATCTACAATAATAATAAGTGTACAATAATTTCTTTATTTTAAAATGACACAAAAAACACTTCAACTGCATACAAAATTATTTTATTTTATTATTAATTTATTTTCATTTCAGTAATTAATTTCATTAATTTTTTTATTATTCATTATGTTGTGTCTGTGTCTGTCAGTAGATGTATATAATATAAGCAATATTTCTAAATTCTTAAACTTTTTTTAAAATCAAATTTGTCATCTTAAATTTTTTCTTTTGAATTTTTATTATTTAATTTTATTTTTGAATTTTTTGATCAAAAATATGCACTGAAACCAACTTATTGAGTGTACTGTACTAACAAACTAATAAGTTCTTACAACCCAATGAGTCACGAAAAAAAAAACATATCCACAAACCACGAACTCTTCTCTCAACTGCTGTTTATTCACTGTCTGGCCATCTGAGGCTTCAGTTCTGATCATAAAAGTTAGGATCACTCTTTAAAAAATGCTTCTTTTTTGGCATTGCTTGAACATCCACGGAACATTTTTATCCAACAAAATGTTATGATTGTGAAAATGTTATTAGATTCTGAAAATGTCCTTCACACCATGAAAATTAGAAATTTCACTAATATTTGACAAGGAAAAAAAATTCTGTGCGGTGTGAAAACCATTTTTTGTTTTACCTGACACATTTATATTCAAAGGTGACTGTGATTTTTATTTTTTATTTTTTTGGTAGTATTAAAGCATATGCCTGCCGCCTGTTGGCTGTCGCCTGACAGCAAGAAGTTCCCTGGTTCCAGTCCCGACTGGACCATGTGGTGTTTCTGTGCATGGGTTTCCTCCGGGTGCAATGGTTTCCCCCAAAGATAGATGGTATAGGTGAAATGGATAAACTAAAATTGGCTGTATAGTGGATGTGTGCATGTGTGTAAATGAGTTTTTTACCAGCATTGGAGGGTCATGATTTAGAGTACTCTCATGAGTTGCAGCTTGAAGGACATTTGCCACATAAAAAAATTTGAGTAATTGGCGGTTCATTCTGCTGTGATGAGCCCTGATAAATTCAAGATTAAGCTGAAGACTTAGTAAAGCATATTGTGAGTGTATATTTACTCTATTTGCTGTTGGGTTATGATCTTGAATTCAAAAACAGTGAATGTAACTTCAGATTTAACAAGCTCTATTAAGAACTTGAAATAATCCTGATCTTGTTTATCTAGTTTTGGTCAACGGCTGTACCCAGCCCTAATTATATTTCCCCATTACAAACCAAGCTTAATTTAAATTTCAGATATTTATGTAATGAAATATTTTTTGCCATGTGTCCCAGCTTGATGAGAGACACTTTGTTTAGCAGAACTGAAGCTGGAAGCTGATTGGTGGCAGCTTGAAGTCAGTTTTGGAAAAGGTCATCTAGGTGGGGTGTTGTCAAGCACGGTCTAATGCCCACTGGGCCACTCTGTCTCGTGCCGGGCATCAGGGGCCAGGGGGCCCCAATTTGTCAGACGTGTGCCATGCCAAACTCATTTCCATGGCTGACACACACTGCAAGCCACCCGCACAGCGGCACGCACCACACAGCTGACAGGTGACAGTGAACAGGCATTGCCTGCCAGGCATGTTGTTTCCCCTGTTTGAGAGTCCATCCCTGCCTGGATCTCCCTCTGTCAAAGCCTGTCTGCCGAGCCCACCCGCATCGGGGTGATGTTGGGGTAGAGTGGACGCTGAGCTGCTTTGGCATTGCATGGTGAGCAGCAGGAATAGCATTACTGTGTATCAAAAACAAGAGAGAGGAGCTTGGTTAATGAATAAATGGATGCTTTCGAGATATAAAGCAGACATGCAGCAGGAAATTATACAGTAAATCATGCCTGAACAACTAAACATCTAAACACACTGACAGTTTTCATTATACCTTTAGCTGACTTTTCAACTTATAGTGTATGAACATGTTTTAGAGCTGATATACAGACTACAGGACTGGATTTTTTTGCACAGTTTGTCACACAGTTTATTCTGGAAAAACTGATTCATTCAGGAATTAATTTTTAAACAACTGGTTTATAAGCAAGTGACTTATGGATGAATCATTTAATTATTCGCTCAACCGATTCAATCAAACAAATATTTTTATCAAAAACACAGATTCATTCAGGAACCAAACAAGTGCCTGATCAGAGAGCCATTAAATAATTTATTCTAAAATAAATAAATAAATAAATAAAGACTCATTTAGGAATGAATCTCACTTTTGATTGAGTCATTCAAACATTCACTTAATTCATTTCCCAGTAAAAATTTATTTCAAGTGACTGATGCTGCAGTCACACTAGAGTTTCAGCTTGCGAAATTCTGTCGTACAGCACTGTGAAAAGGGGTGGGATCAAACAAGATGATTAGACTTTTAAAAAGCAAGCGATTGCTCCATATAAAAAATTTCTGATTTGATCCTCGATTGGTCTCACGTAGTCATATGATGCGATTTCGCAGGCCAGAGTTCACCAAGCTTAAACTTTCCAACGCAGAGAACTGCGAAACTTGCCGCACGACCTTACGTTTACGGTCTGACGCATGCGCTTGTGTATGAATAGAAGTCTATGGGGAGAAAAGTGCAGTGTGAGCAGTTTTATTTGTGAGTCATTTAATCATTCACTCAACCCATTTATTTAATTGAGGACCAGGTGATTTCACTCAAGCAGTTCATTCAAAAACACTGATTCATTCAAAGTTCAAACCAGTGACTATAGTAAAGTGACCAGACATTGAAATTGTTTGTTCAAAAACACTGAATCACTCAAGAACAAAATATGACTTATGACTTACTGACTTACACTCTACACCTTTGGCCTACAACAAGGATTTATTTAGGTTGAAACATTCAATTAGTCCTATTTTTGGCTTCATTTGAAGCAGTTGGAATATGTTTATTTAAAGTAAATAATCAGCACCTGACAGCACTTTGTTTAAAGTAGGTTACTCAGAATTAACTTTGAACTGCAAAGCAAGATCACATTGCTTCACATAAGGACTGTGCATTTCAAAGTTTGTTTGTGTCACCAAGCTCTTAAAGAATTAATAGTCGACCCTCACCTGCAATGTCAGCGATCACGTGGCGCTCGCGGAGACCCGTACCGTCAGTTTACTTCTTATTCCGAAGGGAGCCCTTGCTTTCCGTTGGCATGAGAGCTAAAAGTGGTGAGCTCAGGGGAAGAAATATCTCAAGGTCACTGAATTATAGACGAGCAGAGATGAGGTGAGCTGAGAGCAAAGCCCCGCTACCTTTGCTGAATGAACTCAGGAAGGCTCTGTTCTGTTTTTGAATGCATCTGTGTTAGCGATTCATTATTCATAAAATCGATCAATTATTAACAGATTATTTTCCCTCTTTTACAAAAGATTTTTGCTGATCTTTCTTCCTCTTAAATGAAAACATTGTCGCAGAGTTTGTTTTCCTTTTTCTCATTCAAAATCCTTTTTTAGAAACAAGGTGCTATTTTACATTTGACGGGGATTTTCTGGAAAAGTTCAGATGATGATTCTGGGTTATTTGTGACTTCATAATGTCTGTCAGGCTGCTTAACAAGGCTGGACACCAGCGTCTGTCATCTGCAGGTTGTGTCCAGAGAACTCTGCCAGTCCTCATTCTTCAGTGTGACAGGAAGACATTTTGATAACTTCTGCTTCTTTGTCTGACTTATTAACCAGCCTTAGATTATGATCTTGATCATATCAGCTCATATACTCAAATTAACTTCTTTTCGGCTTAGTCCCTATATCAATCTGGATGTATTATATATTAAATTCACATCCAATTGAGTATAGGGCGCCACGGTGGCGTAGTCGGTAGCATGTTCGCCTCACAGGTTCGAACCCCGGCTGGGTCAGTTGGCATTTCTGTGTGGAGTTTGCATGTTCTCTCTGTGGTTGCGTGGGTTTCCTCCGGGTGCTCCGGTTTCCTCCACAAGTCCAAAGACATGTGGTACAGGTGAATTGGGTAAACTAAATTGTCTGTAGTGTATGTTTGTGAATGAGAGTGAATGGGTGCTTCTCAGTGATGGGTTGTGGCTGGAAGGGCATCCGCTGTGTAAAACATATGCTGGATAAGTTGGCGGTTCATTCCGCTGTGGTGACCCCAGATTAATAAAGGAACTGAGCCAAAAAGAGAATGAATTAATGAATAAGTGAAGTATAATATGGAAGTAAAAAAGAAAAAAGAATAAAAAACGAGCAAATGAATCATGTTTGTGACTCAACTTTTTAAAACAATTTTACAATGTATTACACAGAAACGTCAAGAAACTTGTAATAATTGAACTCTAAACAATAAATCCATAATATAAATTTTAAAAGTACCTTTTTCATTAACTGATTAATATTAAATGATTTGCTTGACCTGAAGCCTAGACAATATTTAAAACTATTAAAAATGTCGATAAACATTGCTGAAATGTTTAAGCATCAAAGTTGTTAAAACAGAGATAAATGTCCCATAATACAGGTGAAGTGTAAGCAAATTGAAAAATCCGCACAATCTTTTATTGACAACTTCAAATAATTTCTACAATATTGTGGACATCCCCCTTAATATCTGCAAATACGTAATTTCAGGAACATTTGCATGACAGTAATGTAAACAGTTAGCAAATTCAGGCCATAGAGACTTGATTTTGTGACCGTGCTGAGCTGTAGAGAAGAGAGATTGAGCTGAGGTGTGGAGGAAAGAGAGAAAACAGGCCGTCCCTGAGGATTTGTCCACTTCTGTCTGGATCAGAGAGTGTGAATGTGATGGCAGTTGCAGGGCTCTCTGGTGTGAAGAGTGTTGTTTTTCAGAGATCCCTGTGAACCTGAATGTCACACCTGAGGACTGAAGGCAGAAGCGCAGGCTGGAAACGACACCGCAAATACAAGGAAATCTCCAGAGGCAGCAAAACATGTGCACATCAAGCTGATGTTTTCTCAAACTGTATAAGTGCTGACCAGAAATATCAGATGCAACTTTTATTTCATCCCTGTTCACTATTAAACTATTAAATACCAAAACCAAAACGTAGACATTTATTGGTGAAACTTCATGATGTAAACTGTGTATGTGTAAATTTAATGTACACTGCACTTATAAAGCTTACAGTATATGAATTATTGTATTGATATTATTACATGAGTGTTTTGTTTATAGAGTATGTACACTATTGGCAAAGTTTGATATCTATTGGTGCACGACTTTGCTTATTTAATTAAAATTTGTTCATTGAATGTACTGGACAAAAGTGAGGCTGGCAAAAATAACTCAAGACTTGGACTCTATATGTGAACTCTGTAAAGCACCTGCAGACTTAATACATATGTTTTGGCTATGTCAATTAATCCTTTCTTCTTGGCTATCAATTTTCAGCTGTTTTTCTTCTGTGACAAAGAGTGTCCTTTTACTGCACTTGTTGGACTTTCTCAGAATATACCAGGGTTATCGAGCTGTACTGCAAACGCCCTTGCATTTTTGACACAGTTAGCAAGATGGTGTATTCTTTTATTGTGGAAACAAAATTTTCAATGAGCTTCATCCATTTGGAAAAAATCTGGTTTACAATAAACGCAATACTAGGGCTTTTTCTGAAACATGGGACCCATTTACAATTTTCTTTTCTCACAATGTCATTATCTCTAAAAACTGTAAATCTAAATCTTTGGGCCTTTCAATTGCAAAGCAAATGTAATTAAGTAGATTGTATAAATACCTGAGGAATAATGTTTGCAATATTGGGCTATTAAGGTATATGTGTATTCTCTAGAGGTGCTTTTATTTTTTATTTATTGATATTTTTTATTATTAATTTATTAAATTTTTTTTCATGATTTTTTTCTTCTTTTCTCTCTTAGATGAATGTAATTTCATCTTGTTTAGAGGGTAATGGTGGGAATAATATTTATTTAAATTTATTTTAAAATTCATGTTATTTCTGTAAAAGTTTAATAAACAAATTTAAAAAAAGTTTTACGACATCTGTCTTTAGATCTCAAATGACTTCAAAAGCCACTTCAAAAATGTAAATTCACATTCGTTGACATGTCATCCACACATTGACGCCCTTTCGACCACCAAAATAATTACACAAAAAGTATTATAATATATGAAAAGCCTTATCAGACTTCTTTTAATCTAAACGCTTCAATTCCAAAATCCAAATTTACACTGGATTTTGTATTGCTACAATGCATACCTTGATGTCAAAATAACATCAAACTGACATCAAGGTATATTAACATCAAATCGACTTGCATTTTTGAGATGTTTTTGGTATGTTTTTATGTTGTTTTGACATCAATGTACCTGCTGGGATGCACACAAACCCTCCACAGTAGAATCTAATATGGAGTTGACACACCTTTTGCAGTGACTGTTCAACTGCTCTGGAAGTGGGGTTTATTTAATTTTGAGAGGATTACGTGCTTATGATTGAACACAGCTGGTACCACATCAGCTCTGCATATTGCACCAATCAGACGAATCCTAACACACTATAAATTACCAGAGCGTTCTACGAGCGGTCATCTTCGTCTTGAAGAATCCCCGCTTCCACCCCAACTCCTCCCCTTCTCTGATAAGGCGGCACGGTGGCCCAGTGGTTAGCACTGTTGCCTCACAGCAAGAACGCCGCTGGTTCGGCCTCTCCCCGAGCCAGTCGGCGTTTCTGTGTGGAGTTTGCATGTTCTCCCAGTGTTCGTGTGGGTTTTCCCTGGGTTCTCCGGTTTCCTCCCACCATCCAAAAAACATACTACATAAGTAAATTGACTACTTTTAAATAGCATTTTAAGGCAACTCTAGTCAGATATATCTCAGCATGTTCACAAGCGGGGGGAGTTCTTAAAACTTACCTGAGCTCAAATTCTCCTCTCTCCCTTCAAACGGGAGGGAGCCCCGGGCTAAAGGATGTTCTGAGCTTAGGGCTCTCTCCCGGGAAAGCATGCCAAATACGCTTTATTATCAATCATCAATCTCTTGAAAGCCAAGCGTGTTTTCAATATGTTTATAAGAAGTTTGACTTATCTTCAAGAAGCATTTGTGAGGTCAGACACAGATGTTAAACAAACAGGGTTGTCTTGCAGTCACCACTCTAATTTAAAGGTGTTTAATCGGGTTAAGTTTAGGACTCTGTGGAGGCCATTCCAGTTCCTGCACACTAAACTCTATCTTCCATGTCTTAATGAACCTTGCTTTTGTGCACTAATCAGTGTTGGGTAAAAAGTAATATATTACAGTCTTAAGCCGCTTTAAAAAAGTAACTAAATGTTTTACTTTGTCACTTTTTAGGGAAAGTTATCTAAAAGTATGTTAATACTTATGTATAATCTACAAAAGTAAGAGTTATGCCATGTTAATGTGGCCTAAAAATTGTAATATATTACTTTTTACCCAACACTGGCACTAATGTGCAGTCAGGTTGGAGCAGGAAGGGGCCATCCATCCACAAAACTCCTCCCAAAATAGAGAGCATGAAATTGTCCGAAATGTCTTTGTTTACAGAAACATTAAGAGTTCCTTTCACTGAAAACAAGCGGTCAAGGTCAGACCTGAAAAAACAACACCTCACCATAATTCCCCTGCACCAAACTTTAACCTTAGCACAATACAGTCCACAATTGGTTCCAGGATTTCTTTCTTATGTTGAAAACCAAGGAGGATATTTTGAAGAAAGCAGAAAGCCTGTAACCACCTATGTGCCTATACTGTTGGAAAAACAAATAATATGGAAGTCAATGATTACAGATTTGCATTCTTCATAATATCTTCCTTTGTGTTGAACAGGAGAAAGAAACCCATAAAGGTTTGGAACAAGGATGACAGAATTTTCAGTTTTGGGTAAATTATCCCTTCAAGTCAACAAATTTTTATTTATTTGTTTGTTTGTTTGTTTGTTTGTTTGTTTGTTTTTTCGTTAATTCAGAACGCAAAATTACTTTACAAATATCCAGAATTTATAAACAAATGCATAAAAACTTGCTTACTTTAATGCAATGTAAGTCAATTTGAATAATGTAAAACATAAATATACAAACACCTCCCTGTCCCTTGTTCTCCCATCGGAGCATTACTCATGAGCTCGCATCATCCCGTATTCTCTATTCACAAATGTGCATGTATAAAACAGTGATCGTAATCTGACTGATGAGACTGCATTGCCATCATCCATGTATCATTACTTCATTCATTATGTTGTTATTGTCATCCAGGGTCTTTCATGCATCATCATCACTTTCTCTCTGCACTCCTCCTGACTCCAGTCCTGTCCGATTGCATCTCCATTTCATCTCCATCTCTCTGCTGACCTGCTCAAGCGTGACGGTGAAGGAGAAATCATATATTTGCACACCCTCACATGAGACTGCCTGGCTGATCTCATGACAGGCCGGGATCCTGTGACTTTGGTGGAGGAGAGCCGCGCGTGTGTGCCGGCCAGGAATGATGTGATACACCGCTGTAATGATGCCTCGGGTCGGGGAATAATCACCTGAGCATTATACATGCCTCTGTGATCAGTGACAGGAGTGTTTGGGATGTCTTTGCTGACTACACACACACACACACACACACACACACCTAGGGTTATATCTTCATCCTATATGTGATGCAGTGAAGTGTGCCTCAATGTAGGCTGTCATCCCAAATGAGATGCAGATGTCTTGAATATGCGAATTATAATATGATAAAAATGGTTTGCTGCGTTGATATTCTGATTATATTTGAAGCTCTTTATTTTTAAAATAAGACACATACACATATCCTAAATCATGCATTAAGAAATGTAAGGTTGATACAACCGAAAAGGTCGCCAGATTCTTTCAAAAGTCCTTGGTGATCCTCTGACGCTCTGACGAGGTCTTGCTTATTGGTCCCAAAAACCCCACACGCAAAAACCTAGAACCCTGTCTAACCCTTGATGGATATTTAGTTCAGTCCTCATCTTCAGTCAAAAATTTGGGGGTGATTTTTGATAGCAGCCTGTCATTTGAAGGCCAGATTTCAAGCATCTGTAAAACTGCATTTTTTCATCTTAAAAATGTTACCAAACTTCGACATATGCTATTAATGTCTGATGCGGAAAAGCTCATTCATGCTTTCATGTCCTCTCGATTAGATTATTGTAATGCATTACTAGGCGGCTGCCCTGTTGGCCTAATTAACAAACTTCAGCTAGTTCAAAATGCAGCTGTTAGAGTGCTTTCTAGAACAAAGAAATATGATCATATTAATCCAGTTCTTTCAGCATTGCATTGGCTCCCTATTAAATATCGTATAAATAAAAAAAAAAATACTGACTACCTACAAAGCCCTGAACGGCTTTAAAAAACACAAATGCTTTGGAATCCAAATCCTCTAAAAGATTGTTAGGCCCTGTTTACACTAGTGCGTTTTAGTTTTAAAACTCTGTTTCAGCATGAAAACAATCCGCGTCCACACTACCGTTTCACCCAGCGTTTCTGAACATATCTCCCTCCACACTACTCCAGCGAAATTGTATATCACGTGACCATTCGAGCACTCTGGGCATGCACGTTAGAGTATAAACAGGAAGCAGGTGTCTCACTCGGCATTCTAAATAGGGCTTCCGTCACTTGAAACGCACGCTATTAGCGAGTGCTCGAACAATAGCTTGCCTCTTGCGAATAAATGCAGCTGTTGTAGTAAAAAAGGTAGAGTTTAACTGCACAATGGCGCCTACAACGCTCCCATTTCTGTGTCCATGTTGTTGTTTACAGTGAAGGCTGGTCTGCAGTCTTCTGGTGGCGTTATAGTCATGTGATAGGGGCTTGACGAATAAGGGAAGGTTACGCAATCACCCAAAAGCCCCAATCAAGTAATGAATCTCTGCAGCCACGCCTCCGTTTTCAGATGTCTCCGTTTCCCTCCATCCACACTGAGCAGCGTTTTAGACTGAAAACGGCCTCTCCAGGGTTTCCAAAACGCTCCATTTTCGCAGCTCGAAAACTCCGGCGTAGTGTGGACGGATGGTGTAACCGTAGCAAAACTTATGCATTTTAAAACGACAATGCATTAGTGTAAAAAGGGCCTTAGTCTGCATTATTTAGGGCAACCGGAGCCGGGAACACTTCCCAAAATACATTATTATTTGAATGGCATCTGCGCTTATGTTAGTCTGTTTTTTATTATTCCAGAGGTTTCCATAATCCTGGACCAGGTCGTATCCTGAGCAGCTGCTGTGGTGGTCATGGAGGAGTGAAGAGCATGAGACCGATCCCTGTAAGACCTCAGTGACAGACGCGTCCTCGCATTGTTCCTGAAGGGCCAGCCTGTTCCCCAGCCGGTGACCCACCTGTGGTTTCTCCATGATGAACGTCCAGCGATCTCCAGACTCCGGCACCTAGACTGCAGCTCTGCACAAGACGTCTGGCCATAGGAGGAATGGTCGTGCCCAACTGAGCCTGGTTTCTCTCGAGGTTTTTTAATTCTTCACTTTCACCAATTGGTGAAGTTTTTTCCTCGCTGCTGTCGCCACTGGCTTGCATGGTTCGGGACTTGTAGGGCTGCGCATCGATGGATTAATCTTCAGCGTTTGGACTCTCAGCAGAGAATATTAAACCACGCTGAATTGAACTAAACTGAACTTCAACACTGAAAACTGGACTGACACTGTTACAATTTTTTATAATGCATGTGAAGCTTGTCACGGTTCATGGATCTGTGTGTTCCTTTCTGTGTGTCTGAGTATGTATGTGTATGCGTGTGGATGTACCTGTGTTGGTGTGAGTGTGTTTGTTTGGGTATGAATAGCGTGGCTGTCTGTGTGCTTACCTTGTCAGCTGTGTGGTCACGTGGAGGGGATCATTCAGTTGGCTGATTAGCACGCAGCAGCTGTTTTGTGTTATCTCGGCTATTTATATCCAGTGTCCACGTCTCTCTGTGTCAGTCCGTTGTCCAACTTGTGTTTGTGTCTCTCAGGCTCCCTACGTGTTAATGCTGGTGGTGAGTTGCAGTGAATCTCTTTCCGTTGTGGAATCTATCTCCTATGGCTTATCTGCTTCCTGAACTGTGTCTCATGTGATCGACTATGAGTTTCGTCTGTGACTGCTACTTCCTGGTCTACTGTGTGAAGTTTCCCTCAGCTGTTTAACTGGTTCGTTTCCACGAGAAGATACCTCTTGTATTCTCCACCGCCTCATTCACGAACTCTGTTATTTGAGCCTTGTTTGATTCCTGATTTCTCTCAAGGTTTTTTCCTTCATTTTCGTCAGTCGGTGAAGTTTGTTCCTTGCCGCTGTCGTCACTGGTTTGCTTGGTTTAGGACTTATGGAGCTGCACATCGATGGATTCACTCTTTAGTGTGTGGACTTTCAGCACTGAAATTTTAATCACACTGACTAAAAGTGTGATTTAACTAAAACTAAAAACTGAACATAAACTCTGAACACTGGACTGACACGGTTTCAATGTACCACAACGTCTGTTTTAAGCTGCTTTGACACAATCTACATTGTAAAAGAGCTATACAAATAAACATGATTTGAGTTTGAGAACTAACAACATTATTTCACATGAACATGAATTCATTTGTAAAAAAACAACAACACCCTAATTACTTGTTAGTACATGTTTGTTAGTTAATGTATTAACTATCATTTTTTAAGCTAAGATCATGTCCACACATATACACATAGTTTTATAACCAGAGTTTTCCCCGCTTTAAGAACATTGCTGGATTATGTCCTGCGGTTCGAACGATGCAAAATATGCGATTAGTCTTTTGCGTTTGGTGTTAACCTAGCCAAGCTGGCCAATGAAAGGACACAATGTAATATGTCTTATCTGGCTGAAGGTAAATTCAGATCCAGGTAAGTGGATCTCCTATACGCTTGGTTGAGCCTGTGTGAACTGATGTGTGAATAAATTTTTATAGCTGTCAGAAGTATCACTGGTGCGCTCTTCTTCTTCTGATGTAGCATTAGATTTGACCTACTGTGTTGTTCAGAGATACTCTTCTAGACCACGGTTGTGACGAGAATTTTGGTATCTCTTTTTAGTGGCATTCCTGAGCACAGGTTACAACTGAAATATGGGAGGTGTTTTATAAATTTGTTAGTGTTTTTTTATATTTGAATGTGTTTTCTTAACTTGTAGCACATTTGATCTGTATGGGCCACCATAGTTTAGCATTTTTTTAACAACAACAACAAAAATGCATTATTCTTTCTCTCTATTTCAAACCAATCAAGTAAATATGGTTGTGTGTGAAAATTCCAGTAGAACATTCATTCATTCATTTGTAAGGATGGCTATATCTCTCCATAATAATAATAATACCCTGAGAATTGTTATGGAATTCCACGAGAGAAGACCACGGGAATGGTCAGGCACTAAAACAATAAACTTTCTAATCTGAGAAGAAGATCACGAGACCAGCTGTTCAATTCAAGTCATCCTGAGCTTATCTTCCTGACTGTATGTCTTTGATGAAACCAGAGGGGATGCAGCAATGTGAGACTTTGCTCCTTTCACATCAAGCCCCCTTCTTGACCTTCCAGTTACCTTCTCCATCAAAGCAGATCATTTACATTCCACCTAAAATGTTCAAGGTATTAATATGGTGTATCTTATAGCTTTATCTTCATGTTTGGTATCATTTTAAATGTCTCTGTGTAATTGGTAAAGTGGTCTTAATGTCACTGTGATATTTCACTTGTATTTGTTTATTCGGTTTTTGACTTTGATAAAATCTCTGCCAGATGCTCCCCCCTCCAGAGATGATTAACACATCAAATACACTAGGCAAGGGTCACTGTGACGCCCTGGTAGGTATATAAGGTAGTGATGTGGTTTAGGCCATTGGGTCTCTGTAGCCAGGTGACCCCGTTGTAGTGTATGAGTGTCTGAGCTATGGATCAGAACTCATATACTACAACGCATTTCTACATAGTCAGGTATTCACCCTTAACTCTTAATCTATCTTGGAGTAATTGATGTTATACAATTTGAATTGGCTTATCTTGTGTAATTATGTGAATTGGAATGGAAAATCTTTGCCTGACAAATAAATGTAAAATTCTTGTTTAACTAAATATCTCCTGAAATCATTTGGATCTAGTAGATTGTCTTAGGCTGGAGTTTCCGCAACCGACGACCGGGATTCGTCATATAGTCAGGCTAAAATGGGGGCGCCACGGTGGCCTAGTGGGTAGCACGATCGCCTCACAGCAAGGAGGTCGCTGGTTCGAGCCTCGGCTGGGTCAGTTGGCATTTCTGTGTGGAGTTTGCATGTTCTCCCCGTGGTTGCGTGGGTTTCCTCCGGGTGCTCCGGTTTCCCCCACAGTCCAAAGACATGTGGTATAGGTGAATTGGGTGAGATAAATTGTCCATAGTGTGTGTTTGTGAGTTAGTGTGTATAGATGTTTCCCAGAGATGGGTTGCAGCTGGAAGGGCATCCACTGCGTAAAACAAATGCTGGATAAGTTGGTGGTTCATTCCGCTGTGGCGACCCCGGATTAATAAAGGGACTAAGCCGAAAAGAAAATGAATGAATGAATGAGTCAGGCTAAAATGGATGAAGCATTTTGGCACAACATTTAAGACCTGCTAATTTCTGACAATCACTGGCTTAGTATGTTATAATCTACTAAATCAAACTTTCTTTATGTATGAGCAAGCATGTGGCGGCCTATTATTACTTAAAGGAAATTAGTTTACTATTATATCCTCTATCTAAGAACCAGAACTGGCGAGGATGTGTCCGTGAGCAGATGTAACTGGCCAGCATACTGACTCTAAGCGACTTTGGGCAAGCGATGAACCATTAACTGAAAATAAGGATTTATTAGGTTAATCTAAATTAGACCAAATCATAACCTATAAGGTAATCGGCTTGAACGGGATGAATGAATATCTAAATTATAATAAATTGGAGTAAGATAAAATTCGGAGATGAAAACGAATCAAAATATGTTTTCATAAGTAAAAATATTTCTTTTCACATGTGCTAAAAGGCTTACATGCATTTACCTTCACCCATACTGTTAGCTCGACCCTAGATAGATGGACCCTTACACATTCATTCATTTTCTTTTTGGCTTACTCCCTTTATTAATCCAGGGTCGCCACAGCGGAATGAACCGCCAACTTTTCCAGCATTTGTTTTACACCGCGGATGCCCTTCCAGTTGCAACCCATCTCTGGGAAACATCCATACATTCTCACTCACACACATACACTACAGACAATTTAGCTGACCCAATTCACCTACACTGCATATCTTTGGATTGTGGGGGAAACCAGGACATCCGGAGGAAACCCATGCAAACACGGGAAGAACATGCAAACTCCACACAGAAATGCCAACTGACCCAGCCGAGGGTAGAACCAGAGACCTTCTTGCTGTGAGGCGACAGCAATACATACCGCGCCACCGTGTCACACCCCGTGTAGTCCTTTTCCTTCCAATTTTGATGCTCAGTTTGACTTTCTGCTTTCTACAGCTACAAACCAGTGTCCTCCAACACGACTGGTTGATTAGACATTTTACATTAAAGCGGCAGATGTACATGTGTACCTAATAAAGTGGCCAAGTAGTGTAAATGATGTGAAGGAAGCAAATCCCATATTTCCATATATTTTAGCAAACAGTGAGCACCATCACATCTTCAGATGTTCTCAAAGAATCTCATAGCTCACACCCTGCATGAACATAATACTGTAATGGAGTTGATTACTAAGAAGCAATTATGAGCGAGGCATCGGAGGATGCAAGTGTTCAGTCAAGCATATTCGACAGCGTGTCAACAGCCTGGGAAACCCTGAGAGCGACATTGAGCACAGAAAGACAGAAGATGCCTACCGAAATGTATGGCTGCCCTTTAGCGGATCTTTAAAGAGTCATCAAGATGTGATTCGCACAGGATCTTAATTGACATTTTAACCAACGCCACCTCAAGAGGGATTATAACAGTTGTCTCTTATATAAATTATGCTAAGAGCTATCTAAAATAATGGATAATATTTGACTTATTTTATTGTCACATTCCATTTATTCACAGCATCATATGGATGTTTTATATTATACGTGTTTACTTGGACATTTATCTCATATTTGAAGTTGCATTTCCATGTATTTATGGTAAAATATTTAAACTGAAGGATTTTTTAAACAAGAAAAAAAAGGCTTTTAAACCTTAAACTGTCAGGGAAAATTTAGAAATAATTTAGATTAGCAAAATGCTTTTCAAGAGCCTATTTTTGTTAGCGTGGTTAATTCTTTTCTACATAATAATAATAAAAAAAAAAAACTATAATTACATTTTTAGCATAAATCAGAAGTCATATTAATTCACCAGTCTGGTGCTCTCAAAACACGTCATGTTCACTTAATGAGACATTTTCAAAGGGCAAACATTTAAAGTTTAAACAATTTATATAAAAATATATAAATATATATAAATAGCTTTTAAATAATTTGAACTAGGTGGTACGGTGGCTCAGTGGTTAGCATTGTTGCCTCACAGCAAGAAGGTCGTTGATTCGAGTCCCGGCTCCACCAGTTGGCAGTTTTGTGGAGTTTGCATGTTTTTCCCATGTTCACGTTTCCTCCGGGTGTTCTGGTTTCCTGCACAGTCCAAAAACCTGCAATGTAAGTGAACTGGGTGAACAAAAAGTGATTGAGAATGAGAGAGTGTATGGGTGTTTTCCAGTACTGGGTTGTGGCTCGCTGGGTAAAACATATTCCGGAATAGTTGGCGATTCATTCTGCGGTGACGACCCCTGATAAGTAAAGGACTAAGCTGAAGAAAAAGGAATCAGTAATTTGAACTTAAGTACCACCATAATAACCGGTACTGAAGTACATTAGCGTAGTAGGCCTAATTAAGCAGCTACAACACTGCACGGTTCAAAAACAAGGCAGATTATTCTTCAAATTAAGAATATTTATTATTGTCAGCCACTTAAATAAAAGGTCTATCCTATTAAAATCAATTTACTGATCACATCGGTGCTATCGTACATGTCAAAGGGTTAAAAGTGTGTTCATTTTTTTACTTTATTTATTCAGAGATTCCTACGCGTACCACTAGAAGGAAACTTGTGTACCACTAATGGTACACGTACCACAGTTTGAGAACCACTGAACTAAAGTATATTAAAAACATTAAAATGTGAAATAATATAATAATGTATTAAATCATAATTAAGTTAAAAATATTGAGTAATCTATTAATAATTATCCAATAATTTCTAAAATGATTTTGAAAATGTTATAGTAAGTAAAACTGGCCAAGCACTTGGCTGTAACAGATTATTGGGACTCAAATGTAAAATAAAAGGCACAGAAATGCTCAAAATTGTGTGTCTGTATATATATTTATATAAACCTATAAGTGAATATTATTACACAGCATTAGGAATTGTACATACATGTTAAGAGTTTGTTTTATTGTTTTATTAATAAGATATAAATTGCATATATTTTGACATTAATTTCAGTGATGGTTAATTAGAAAAGCTTTCTACTGAATGCTTTTACCTGCAGGGCCTGTGCTGAATCTCCCCAGCTTCAGTAGACTTTCACACTGTTGACACTGAGTGCCAAAAACCTAACAGCAGGTGCTGAAAACCGAGACAGACGTTCTTGACCTTCATCCTCTGGCTGCAATGGTCTTCCTCACCTCTGTCCACCTTGTCAAAGCCCAAACCTGAGAGGTTTTGCCCAACTCTTCTGCCTTTTGACCCAAGCTGCCTTAAGCCACATGACATTTTGGAAATGTCTCTTTGTATTTCCTCTCTTATTCCCCCTTTTTTTTTGTGCACGATGTTTAAAGGGGGGTTTCAAAAATCTGTCTGGCCTCCATCTCGGTAATGACAACAGCAGGAGTAGGTGAGGAGACTTCAATCTGACCTGACCTTTTCCTCTCTACTTTACAGCCTGAAGCAACACGTCTTCTGTCCTCAATCATCACAAATGATGCCCTTTCCAATTTCATCACTTTCTGGACTGCGGGCCGGTGCTGTCGTGAGATAAACGCAGGTTGCACAGACCGCTCGTTTAACATTTACCCCAGCACAAGTCATTCAGCACTATTTGAAAGTCTACATCAAGAGACATTATTGATGTTTGTGTGTTGATTTGACAGCTAAAACATGACATCTGATATTAATATGTTAAATAGTGCCAAATGTTTGACTGTGACTCATTCTCAAACAAAGATCTTTTCCTCTGAATGTATTTATATTTATTTAGGTTTTTCATTTACATGAATGTACTATTTGGTCATTGTATGAGGAGATCCTGTCCTCTTTGTCTTATGACCAGACTTTTTAGGGGACTTACTGACATTTTAAAAGGATGTGATATTCTAGAAATTGCAGATTTGGAACAACCAATATCTCTTGCTAGGTTTAAAAGTTAACACAAAAAACCAACCATCATTTTGGACCTTCATCTGCATGTACAACCTGCTGTCTGAGAGTTTTGCTCACTTTAGAAAGGTTCACCATCTTGTAAAATGCAGAGAGAACTGAGCAGTGGTGTAAAGTAACTAATTACAAATACTCAAACTACTGTAATTGAGTAGTTTTTCTCAGGAATTGTAATTTACTGAGTATATTTATAAATGTGTACTTTTACTTTCCCTTGAGTACATGTTTAATGCAGTATCTGTACTTTTACTCCACTGCTTTCCTTCAACCTGCAGTCACTACTTTATTTCTTTCTTGTCATGGTCATTGTCTAAAGTAGAAAAATCCATCCTGTCCAATTAAATCACACATAGAAAGTAAATCGCATCATACTGAACAACCTCAAGACATGGGCGCTTTATAAATGCAGCAAACCTTTTGGAAACATCAAAAATGTTCAAGAAGATGTTCAAAATCTTTACACAAAATGATCCAGAGACTGTTTATAGACTGCATGTCACTGAAAATTGTGGATGTCGACTGTATGATGACTGAGATCACCAAACAGTCTTAATCACTAAATGGAACGAATGAAGAATGGAAGGAAGGGCCAAATAAAAGGAAGGACCAAACAAGGAATGGAAGGAAGGATCGAAGAACCAAATAAATGAAGGAAGGGTTCAAGGAAGGACTGAACAAACTAAGGAAGGAAAGAAGGAACGACTGAACGAATGAACAAAGGACCTAATGAAGGAAGGAACAAAAATATGAAAGAAAGAATGAGCGAACAAATGAAGGGAGGATAGAAGGAAGGACTAAACGGAAGAAGGAAGAATTCAAGGAAGGACTGAACAAACTAAGGAAGGAGCGAACAAACGAATGAATGGACAAAAGGACCTAATGTAGGAAGGAAAAAAATATGAACGAACGAACGAGTGAACGAAGGAAGGAGGAAACAAATGAATGAATGAAGGAGGGAGAGAACAAACAAATACTTAAAGGAAGGTTGGAAGGAACAAACGAAAATATGAAGATCTATACAGACATGTTGTTTGTGCAGGGATGTGTAAACGTAACATTCTGTAAACGTATCAACTTTTCTACAGCGTAATACTCACTACTCACTACTCTTGAGTACTTTTAAAAGGTCTACTCATACTTTGAGTAATATTTACTACAGATACTTTTACTCTACTTGCACTACATTTTTGGGAAAGTAATGGTACTTTTACTTGAGTATGATTTTTCAGTACTCTCTCCACCACTGGAACTGAGTTAATGTAACACGGGGATGTGACACTGACAACTGAGGTGTGGATTCAAATGCAGGTTTATTAGCGAGGTTAGGCAAGCACAGTCAGTCCAGAATTGAAGACAGTCCAGAATCGTAGTCGAGAACAGGCAAGAAGTCAGAAGGCTGGCGGCAGGCAGGGATGAACAGATTAGCAAGGCGAAGGTACAAACACGGGAAACCAAGACCAAGGAAACGTGTTGTAATGTCACTAGACGTAAACAAGACTCAGCAATGACTGTGTGTGTTTGTGCTGCTTATATAGTGCAGTAATCAGTCCAGAAGCAGCTTCAGCTGTGACAGTTTAATCAATGGTGACTTGGAGCAGGTGAGTGTGTGTGTTGCATGACTGGATTTGTTGTTTATAACATCACAGATTTGTAGTTCTTCTGTGATGTGTGTGTTTACCAGCAATCTCTGGATGTTAGATCACTGGTGATCGTGACAGTTAACATGTTATTTTTGTCAAACAATTAAGGAAATTGCTAATCAAATTCCAGAATAACACCAATAATTGGGTTGAAGTTTTCTATACCTTTAATCAATAATCCGTTTCAAATATCTCAATAAAGTTTTTTTTAAACTGCTTAAGAATGCAGTCTGAGAAATAAAGAGAGTCAGTGGAGCGGTATACACATACTTTTCAGTAGCTACATTTTAGCATACATTTTAGTAGCTAAAAAATACAAAAGGTATACTATTGTACTGTCACAGCCAGGCCAGGTTCTCCCCACTCTCAATCAAATGATTTACCCCGCTCGCAGTCACCCGAATCAGCACGATCTCCATCACCTGAGTACTAATCACTCCCACACCTGCATGCCATCCTCTGTCACCACTCCAGCCCCATAAAACCCTGCACTCTGCTTCACACAGTTCAGCCCTGCCGCATTTGAGAAGAATGAACTCATACTATCAGTGATTCCTATAGCGATCTCATATACTTACCTTGTCTGATCCAGTTGATCTACATTATCTGTGTCTCTCCTCATAGTGTGCACTGTAAAAAAAAAATCCTGGTTGCATTTTTTTGTAGTTGAATCAAATTGACCTTATGGGTCCATTGAACTTATGTTAAACTAACTGCTTGTGTAAGTTTTAAAATTAAGTTAGAACATGGTTAACTGTTGTTTAATAAGTTACAATGACCTAAAAACATATGCTTTCAGGACTTATTGATCATAATTTTTACAGTGTGGTTTCCCTCCTGGTTGTGTGTCTCTTGATCTTCTGTATTCATGATCATCGGTCTCCGGTTCATTCCATCCTGGTCCACTGCTCATCCACCTGCAAGATAAAGACTACCTGTTGCCATATTACCTCCCTTCATCATCTTACAATAAATTTGTCTTGTGACATGTACTAATATGCAGCCTTATAAGGTATCAATATGGACCCTATAGGTGTATATATATAATATATAAGTATTAATATAAGTACAAGTATACTTATATAAATACTTTTTTTATGTATTTATTTTTTTAAAGCTACTCAAAAGGTACCAATATGGACCTTTTAGACAAAAATGTTTACTATCCCAGTAATAGCTTTTACTTACTTCTAAAAGTTATTACATGTGCTTTAAAACTGCTCATTTACTAACGAAAACTTCAAATAGGACTGTGCAGTGACATAAAAAAAGATCTCTAATCTTGATCTCCACTGTATTTCTAAAAACAACTTTGCTGTCATTATAGTAATAATTAAAATCACAGCTATACAATAAATAATTTTGTTGGAATCTGGAAAAAAAAAAACTTTCCAGTAAAGTTTTATTTGGTTGAAGTGCCAAATATTTTGCTAGCTTAAATTAGATTCCCTTTTGTTTTGAGCGTGATGAATTTTGATTCTCAGCGGCACAAGTGTGACTTTTTAAAGACCCTAACCATTAACTGTCCCTTTAGGTCTTTACAGAAGAGCTCTGTCTTGAAATACCTCAGTTCAGGTAAAATGTTTTTTTTAATCTACTTTATTTTTAGTTCTTTTTTTTTTAAAAAGAAAGAAGAAAAATAAAATATGATTACATCAGAATTTTAATAGTGATGGGAAGTTCGGATCATTTTACTGACTCGGATCTTTTAGTCTCGTTCATCGAGACGAACAAATCTTTTTTCGATTCATTTCGTTCATTTCGTTCAATTTGCCAATATATTATTAAACTGTTACGAATTGCTTCCAAACACATGTACAACTAGCCCAAATGTTGATCACACTACAAACAAGTCATAAATAGAATGCTATAAGAGAAAATAATCATTCACTGTTTGCCTGCTCTTTTGTCTATGAAGATATTTTTGCCTCTTTGCTCAGCTCACCTCTTCATGTCTTCAAATTTCAGTGGTTCGTTCACGTCACACGGACAGTCCATATAATCTCAACCAATGTACACAGTCTGAGCCGAAAGGAGCCATGACTAGTTCACCTTTCGAGTCTTCTGGTTCGTTCATCACTTGACAAAATGTAAAGAGACATGACTCAGACCGAGGACTGATCAAATCTCTTTCCGGCTCTAAATGCATACGATTGGCTTTTTCTTTCACGTGTTGAACGACTCGGACTGAGGACTCGGGAGGTGTACAGATCAAATCTCTTTCCGGCTCTTAATGCATACGATTGGATTCTGTGTCTTTCACGTGTTGAACGACTCGGACCGAGGACTCGGGAGGTGAACAGTTCAAATCTTTTTCCGGCTCTTAATGTATATGACTGGCTTTTGTCTTTCACATGATGACCGAGTGACTCAAACAGAGGACTCGATACATGAACGGATCAAATCTCTTTCCGGCTCTAAACGCATAGGATTGGCTTTTGTCTTTCGCGTGATGAATGAATTAAAAGACTTGAAAAATGAACGAAACCTGCACATCTGTGCACAATCTGCGCATGCGCGGATGAACGAATCACTCCCTGAGAGGACTCGTCGTTCCCGAGTCATATTAAAGATTCGTTCAAAATGAACGAATCGTTCAAGAACGACTCATCACTAAATTTTAACAGTTGACGGGTCACATATGTGTCAAGGTTTATGGGTTTGTGTGTTTGTGTGTTCTTTCTGTATGTTATGTGTCATGCCTTATGTGTTGTCGTATGCGAGGACGTGTGCTTGTTTACCTTTTTGTGTTGATGGCGTGCGTCCGAATCAGCTTACTTAATCATCCTCCAGCTGATTCCTGTTTCATTGGCTATACTGTATATTTCAACATGTGGTTACAGTCCGTTGTTTGTCCTTGTTCCTGTTTTGCTGGATTCTTCAGTCTGTTCGCCGGTTTACGTCTTCGCTTGCATATAGTGGGCTATCTTTTGTTTTGAACATTTCTTTGTCTCCGGAACAGTCAATTGTATCCTTTGATACTCATTTATCTATTTTTCATTAAATACGCTTGCAATTGGATCCTTTCTGCCTGGGGTAATGACAATATATCCTTACAAGTCATATTAACAAATACATATAAAGATCAGTTAACACAATGTAAATGCATAGGCACTATTAATTTCTTCCAATTTTCCAATATTTTGAACATTAGATACAATGCAGTATCCAAGAATTCAGATTTCAAGTTGTAGCCACTTTCGAGTTACATGTTTTCTCACGTTTACATGTTTTCTTGTCTTTTACCATTAAATTAACTGCCATTTTCCCAAGTAAATGGTTGAAAAAAAGAAGTCAGTTCATCACCAAAAATATTAGAAGCCAGTGTTTTGACTTCAAGCTGGTATGACTGGAGTTCTGTTCAAAGACTAGACCTGCTGCTGCTTCTTTTAGATCTCAGGTTAATAATCCAAACGCAACAATCCCTCAGAAGATGCCAGGGCACCTAAAACACTCCTGCTCTTCTCTCATGCAGTAGTCGGAGATGCTCTCCAACACTGGCATCAGTGTGTAATGTCAGCTGTGTCGTGTCAGATTACCGGTCTGAGCTCTGAGGGGATGCCGAATGGCCTCGCGCTCTACTGAAGACACCCCTAACCGAATGGGTTCCCCTGCTCCCTGGCACTTATCAGTTAGAGTCTGCGTGTCCCGAGGGAGAAAGATTACTGTCATGATGCTGCTACCTTCCTGCACATCACCAACAGCAGCCCCTGGGTCTATCACCGGGGTGTGAGAGGATTGTGTTATTTTAGTGTTATTTTTATTGTCTTTCCTTGTTTTTGGGTCATTTTAAGCATGAGTCATAGAAAGAGCCTTAATGGGAAAAGATGGTGTTTAGGACTAAGTGTAGTTACAGCATATAACAGCAGGGGGGTACGAAGACTAGATTATCCTAGACAAAATTTCAGACAGACAGCAGGAGGTCTGGACTCTATAGCAGGACCCCCCTGAGGCAGACTGACTGACATGTAAAACAATCATTTACAGTTCAGTGACAAGTTTATGGAGCTGGAGCACTGTAAAATGCTGGGTTCCACACAATCGCTTTGTGTTTGGGCAACTTGAAAAAATTAAGTTAACTTTTTAGTTTTTACAAATTTAATTAAATTGAACATAAAATAAACAGATTGTCTCAAAAAGACTCAAGAATTGTATTGTTTCACCTCAGTTTAAATAAGTAGTTTGAACAAACAACAAATGTAATTCCTAAAGTGAAGTTTATTTATAAACTAATTTCGAGAGGATCATGTGCTCATGATTGCTTGCAGCTGGTCCTGAATTATTCAATTTATGATTCACCAATCAGACGATTCCTAAGCCACTATAAATAAGTTCCAAATTACAGCCATTTTCGTTTTGAAGAATCACCAGTTCAGTTACTAACCTAAACCTTTCACACTCTGCACCGGTTCCATCTTCGCTCCTGCAAACCCTCTCTTGGTACTATCTTTATAATACTTTCCATTCAGCAGCCGGTTATTGCTTTGATTTTTATTGCATTTTGGGGGGTTCTTCAATACATGGCTGCTGTCCCGAGCTTAAGGCATCTTGGGGAGTTCTCGAGATCTACCTGAGCTCAAACTCCCCTCTCACCTGGCAAACGGGAGGGAGCCCCGGGCTCGAGGATCTTATGAGCTCAGGGCTCTCTCCTGGGACAGCATGCCAAACAAGCTTTATAATCAATCATCAGCTAAGTGTGAACTCTTGAAGTGAAGTTTATTTATAAACTAATTTTCGAGTGGATCTTGTGCTTATTATTGCTTGCTACCGGTCCCGCATTATTCAATTTATGATTCACCAATCAGACGATTCCTAAGACACTATAAATACCCTAAGTTCCATATAACAGCCATCTTTGTTTTGAAGAATCCCACTTGCACCTCTACTCCTTTTCTAAATGGGTGGCATGGCAGGCCAATTGGTTAGCACTGTTCCCTCACAACAAGAACGTCACTGGTTCTAGTCCTTACCAAGCCAGCCGACACTTCTGTGCGAAGTTTACACTTTCTCCTCATGCTTACGTGGGTTTCCCCTGGGTTCCGTGGTTAACTACCTTTATGTCAAAACAATATTAAATTGACATCTGAAATTGGTGAAAAAAGCATGCCGAAAATCGACTACAGGACAGTAATCAGGTTAATGACAACTGACTACCTTGAAGTCAAAATGACATCAAATTAACACCAAATGCTAGCATCAAAAAACACATCCAAAATCAATTACAGGACTGTCCTGTAATCGATTTTGGATGTGTTTTTGACGTCAATGTTAGATGTTAATATGATGTCGTTTTGACATCAAGGTAGTCAGTTGACTTTAAATTGATTTGCATTTTTGACCTGCTTTTTGACATGTTTTTGATGTCATTTTGACATCAAGGTGCCCACTGGAAAATGGATCTGCATTTATCTCTAGTAAATGAGTCAATACTAAACACGATATTTGAAAACCAAATGATATTTGTGCGCCTTGTAACCAAGGTCATGCTTTCATCTCTGTGTCTTGACTCCTGTCTGCTCCTGTATGTCAGAAGTCATGTACTCTTCTTCTGTTTTTCATCTCTACCACATCTCTCTTTTCATTACCCCATCCTCGTATCGCTCTTGTGGCAAGAATCACATTAGATTGAGGGCCTGGACCGGGCTTTGTCGATCCAAACAACCTCTTTCATCTGTCACAGCCTCTCCTCACTCCATCAACCTCTCCTAAGGGAAGTCTCAAACCTTATCAGCCCTCATCTTTTTCATTCCTTCCATCCGTGCTCTCATATTTGTCACAAAGATCTCTTGACCCCTGAGTTGAGTGACTTGGCCTCGACAGTGGACAGCTGTCTGCTAAGCCACCTGCCCTTTGGTGCTCTGTCTGTCTCTGTATCTGTCTGTGCGGTGGCCTGCAGTTCATCCATCCACTCATCCATCCATCCATTGCAGGACTTCTGCATTTGCGTAGCCTCTGGCTTTTTGAAGGACTGGGCCACGGGTTGATGACGGGCGGTTGTCAGTCAGGGTGGGGGGAGGGGGAGCTTCGGAAGCCGTCACGGGCTTTCAGGATCATATGCTGGGTGTCACCTTCTCACTGCCCTTGAGCAACGCAAAACCTTCAGTCACACGCTCCCAAATGTACTAGTGGACTCTTCAGATGGAGCCTCTGCAGCTCTGTCAGAGAGGTCGGGAGATTTTAATTCCAGAGATACATGATAGTTCTAGTTCAAATCAGAGAAAAGAAAACAGTTATTGATGGTGGCACAAGAAAACTTTTTTCATTCCTATATAGAAATCTGGTACAGGTATATGGAAAATATGCAAATTACGTATACTGTATCACATACAAGTTTATTTATTTCATTTATTTATGCAGGTTCAGTGTTCAACATGTTGTGCTATAAAGCTAATTTACATTTGTAGTTCATGTTTGGATTTGACATATATAAAAAATATGTGATATGCAATATATATATTTTAAAATATTGTAAATAAATGTCTGTTAATATATATATTATTTCATAATTTTTTTTTTACTATTGGAACTACAAATATGTAAATGTACATATGTAAATGTGTTTTAGTGTTTATTCGCAGCAGACATAATATTCATACTCATAAGACATTAATATTAGGCTAGATTTAGGTTGGGACGCCAGTTAACCAAAATTCAATGTCTAGCCAGCGTCTTAGGACAACGTTAATTTGATGTCCAATAACAACTGCAAATGACATTGATATTTGGTTGATTTTACGTTGATTTTAGGTTGTGTTGAAAAGTGACCAAAATCCAAAATTGAGCCAACATTGTAAATCAGCGTAATATAGACACTTATTTGTCAGGTATGGCAATCGAAATCCAACGTCTGAAAGACGTTTTAGGCTTGACATTCAACATTTTCATCAGCCTGATGGATTCTGACGTTAACCCAATCTTCATTTTCAAATAAAATGCAGCGTCTCCACGACACTGTAATATAACATCAATTTGACATCACGTCCTGTGCCTCCTGGGTTGTTTTATGTAATTTTGAAAATTATGTATGACAAGTGGCGGTGCGGTGGCGCAGTGGGTAGTGATGTCACCTCACAGCAAGAAGGTCGCTGGTTCGAGCCACATTTCTGTGTGGAATTTTGCAGGTTCTCCCCATGTTTGCGTGGTGTTCCTCTGGGTGTTCTGGTTTCCCCCACAGTCAAAAGACATGCAGTATAGGTCAATTGGGTAGGCTAAATTGTCCGTAGTGTATGTGTGTGAATGAGAGTGTGTGGTGTTTCCTAGTGATGGTTTTCAGCTGGAAGGGCATCTGCTGTGTAAAACACATGCTGGATAAGTTGGAGGTTTATTCCGCTGACTAAGCCGGAAAGCAAATGAATGAATGAATGAAGTATAACAAGTATGTATTTGTTCCCTTTGCTATTGAATAATATAGTGATAAATGAAAGATGGCATATAAATCAAAAAAGTCAAAGAGACATAATGTTATAGTCAACAGAGTGCTCTGTGTAAGCCCTCACCTGCTTTGTCTTCAACTCTTTTGACCCCACCTTAGCCTTCAGTTCCATTAACTCCACTGTGGTGGCCTTCAGCTCCACTTGCTTCACTGTGGTGGTCTCTGGCTTCACGTTGGTGGCCTCCAGCTCCACCATGGTGGTCTTCAGCTCTGCCATGGGGGTCTCCGACTACACCAAACCCGACTTGGTGGCCTCCACTTCTGTCAACTCTGCTATAAAAGTCTCCAGCAATACTGTCAGCTCTGTCCCGTCAGTTATTCTGTGAAGTGTTTCTGTCCTGGCATTTGGGTCCTCAGTCTGTTTTACCTCCACTCCTCCACCCTCCTAAACTTATTGCAAGTTGAA
Source organism: Danio albolineatus (assembly GCA_903798035.1). Taxonomy (NCBI): domain Eukaryota; kingdom Metazoa; phylum Chordata; class Actinopteri; order Cypriniformes; family Danionidae; genus Danio; species Danio albolineatus. Next base: position 1,562,277 of record CAIGQQ010031933.1, read on the forward strand.
GACTTTTTTGAGGCACTGGTAGCCTCCCTTCAACTTATAAGCATGCTCATTAACACCAGCATAAAAGCACACACTGCTCACTCACTCTCTTCTTAGTCTAGACTACTTTATGGATAATGAACAGCTTATCTGTTTATACCTTCTGCAAATTCTCCAGTTTGTCTCCAGCAGCCTCGTCTCCTCTGTTGTCTATAACAACAAAAATCTTGTTGCTCTGGGATTTAATGAACTCACTCATGGCCACTTCCTGAGGTTGTGGATCAAACATGTTGTAAATAATATTTAGTTTCCTGCACATGACTGATTAATTTCATAAGACCTTAAATATATTATCATGGGCCATTGTTATGGGTTTGATTTTGCCTGTATGTTTTTTGACTCTTAAAGTGGCAGTAGACTTCAAGGTCCCACTTTATATTAAGTGTCCTTAACTAATATGTACTTACACCGAAATTAATAATTAATTACAGTGTACTTATTGTGTAAATGCATGTTTTTACATTGTACTTATGCTTGATTAAATACCTGTATGTAATTACATCTGTAATTAATTTCTGTAAGTACATTTGTAAATACACTGTTGACCATCCCTTACACCTTAACCCACCCTTAAACCTACCGATACCATCAAACTTGTCCTTAACCCTACTTCTATCCCAACTCAAGAGCACCACAAGTGTTCTCAAATACATTATGAACACAGTAAGTACATTGTATTTATTTTTTGATGCAAGTACACAGTAGTTAAGGACACTTTATATAAAATGGGACCGACTTCAATTATAAATTACTACTCTGTAAAAACTGATGGGTTGCAACAACCTAAAAACATTGAGTCCAATATGAGGAAAAACCCAATTGTTGGGCTTTTTTTTTTTCAATTAAATTTAAATTACAGGGTGACATGGTGGCACAGTGGTTAGTACAGCAAGAAGGTCGCTGATTTGAGCCCAAGCTGGCCCAGCTGGCATTTCTGTGTGGAGTTTGCATGCTCTCCCCATGTTCGTGTGGGTTTCCTCCGGGTTCTCCCACAGTCTAAAGACATGGTGATATATAGGTGAATTGGATGAACTAAATTGGCTGTAGTGTAAGTGTCAGGGTTGTGGGAAGGGAAAAGGAGCAATGACTCATTTGCAGAAAAATGGGAATTTATTTATAATAAAAATAAAACAAAACAGCAAAACAAACTACCGCGAGGGGGAAAACATTAATAAAACAAATAGACAAACAAACTTGACTGGGCAGGCGGGTAGGGATCTGGATTGGAGAACACGACAAGACAGGGGTATCAGCGACGACAAACTGGCACAGGACAGCAGACATGAGGAGAATAAACAGGTGAACATGATAAACTAATAATGGGTTAACAAGGAGGGTGGGACTAGACAATAGACGGGAGAGCAGATGACAAACACCACCGGCCATGTGCTCACATAAAGACTAGAACACACAATGGAAGCACGCGGCGTATGTAAACACGGGGCCACGTGCTTAGACAACAAAAACAAACAGACGCCAGACACAAACACACAATAAAATGAAAACATCTTACCATGCGCTCACACATATGCAATGCGCATATTTCATCTCAGCGCCATCCAAAACCGAAACCAACTAGACTGAGATGCTGAGAATGAAACAGCGGGATGCGGACAGAACAGACACAAACACGAGTACAAGGGGTAGCATGCTCATGACGGCACCCATACAGAGACACACGCAATGACAGAAAAGCAGTGCACGACCCGAGAAAACTCAAGTCGAGCATTCTGGCCGGCAGCTAGCTCTCTGCAACTCTCACATGGTCGCTCACTGAAGCTAAGCAGGGCTGCGCCCGGTTAGTACCTGGATGGGAGACCACATGGGAAATCTTGGTTGCTGCTGGAAGTGGTGTTTGTGTGGCCAGCAGGGGGCGCCCAACCTGCGGTCTGTGTGGGTCCTAATGCCCCAGTATAGTGACGGGGAGTCTATACTGCTCAGTGAGTGCCGTCTTTCGGATGAGACGTTAAACCGAGGTCCCGACTCTCTGTGGTCGTTAAAAATCCCAGGATGTTCTTCGTAAAAGAGTAGGAGTTTAACCCCGGCATCCTGGCCAAATCTGCCCATTGGCCTCTGTCCATCATGGCCTCCTAACCATCCCCATATCATAATTGACTTCATCACTCTGTTTCCTCTCCACCAATCAGCTGGTGTGTGGTGTGTGGTGTTCGGTCTGGCACAAAATGGCTGCCGTCGCGTCATCCAGGTGGATGCTGCACACTAGTGGTGGATGAGGAGATCCCCCCCATTGTGTGTAAAGCGTTTTGAGTGTCCAGAAAAGCGCTATATAAATGTTAGGAATTATTACTAACCAACAGGACAAGACATAGCTAGTGTCTGGATTCTGCCACCAAAACAAGAATTTACAAGACTGGCGTGGCAGAACCCTGACAGTGAGTGTGAATGAGTGTATTGGGTTCTAGCTGGGTTGTGGCTGCAAGAGCATCTGCTGCATAAAACATTTGTTGGAATAGTTGGCGGTTCATTCCGCTGTGACGACCTCTGAAATACAGTCTAACCCGAAGGAAAAAGAATGAATGAATGTTACCTTTGTTTTAATTGTCTTTTTGGTATTACTCTGTTCTTAATTACCTCTGTACAGGACTTTGGTTGGAACTTCGTTAACATTTTATTTTGATGGTCCGTTTGTTGAATTTAAGTTACATTGCATCAGCATGTCAACTAATTCTCATTAGACTATAAGTAGACTGTTAGGTTGGAGTTAGGGTTGGGGTTAGGGTCAGGGTTAGGGTAAGGGTTAGTTTAAGTCGACATGTACTTGCAAAGTTTCTTATAATCAGTTAAATGTCTGTTCAGCAGCAGTACCAACAGATATTAAGCAGACAGTCTACTAATACTCAAATGGACCATCAAAATAAAGTGTGACCGGAACTTCTGTTGTTATTAAATGTGCTTTATAAAGGTATAAACTAAACAAAACTTTAATTTCACTGTGGTTCCTTTCAACTTCTTTGACTACAACACGAATGTGCTCACACACACCGAGCGATTGGGCAAAGCATGTCATGCTCACAGAACAGACAGTCTCAGGGGACGGACGACTTCCTAGCATGAGACGTCTGGGGACAGGGGGTCACTGGTGAATATCCATCTCACACACCAGCAATCATGGCATCGATCTCTCTCAACCACCCTTTGACCTTGGTTCCACACACACACCTTCCATCCACTCCCTTCAGAACTTTAAAAACACCCTCCGCTTTTTGCTCTTTAATGAATGCAGTAGGACGCCATTTAAATGGGCAGATCTTCACAAGCACACTTACACTTGCTAAAGCCTACGGATCATGCTGTGAAATGTGCGTGGGCCGGAAGCTGTGAATTCTGGGCTGGATTCCTCCGAGACCGAAGGGAGATGGAGAGGTCTTCACCAGACGCACAGCTGTCCATTCACGTTAGAGCTAGTGAGCTCCTAACTAGATGAATAAGTCAGGAAGAGGCAGACTGGCCTCATGTTAAATGTAAAAGGGCTAACAGATCGAGCCACCAGTTCACCAGCGGGCGGCATTTATAGGAGTGTGCACACATGGGTGGAGGCACAGTTTCAAATACACCTCATATGTAACAATATCATACAGACGCTAATGAAAATGCACCGAGGACAAGCGCATGGTACACATTTAATTCACGTGTAGGTTGTTTGAAGCACTTGGGTGCTCGGGCCTCGCATTATGGAGTGTGTGTGTGTATGTGTGTTAATTGTTATCTCGGTGGGACAGAGAGCAGTTCTGCTGTACGCGGTCTAGAGTGCTTCAGCCTGAGGACCCTAGAGAGTGCCCTCCAACCTCCCTGTCAGCTACTGTTAGATCACACATCCATGCTCACAGACTGAGACACACTAACCCAAACATTCACACTCACTGACACACACACACTCGCACACACTCACACACTGGCATATTGGGTTTCATGTTTTTTGGGGACTTTCGATAAACATATAAACCTTTTTGTATAGATTTTATTGAAATGAATTGTTGATTTTCTTCACCCTCAGGGTATCCTGAGATGTAGGTGATGTTGGTGCTTCAGTCGAACTATAAAGAAGATGTTTTTTATCTGAGACGGGTGCTTAGTGAATCTTAAAAATATCCTAAAACTTTGAAATTCGCAAAATAAATAAATAGAAACATATTCATGGCTCTAGACCAGAGGTTTTTCACTGTGTTAGATGCAATGAGTACATATTATTTTGTAAATGGGTCTAAAACATTTGGAACATTGGGGGAAATTGATCTCTATTAAGTAACATAATTAGATTTATTTTTAATTAAATAATTTAATTTACATTGATTCATTAATTTTCTTTTCGGCTTAGTCTCTTTATTATTTAGGCGTCGCCACAGCGGAATGAACCACCAACATATCCAGTGTATGTTTTACGCAGTGGATGCCCTTCCAGCTGCAACCCGTCACTGGGAAACATCCAGACACACTCATTCACATACATATACTATGGACAATTTTAGCTTACTCAATTCACCTATACCACATCTTTGGACCCGGAGGAAACCCACGCGAACACAGGGAGAACATGCAAACTCCACATAGAAATGCAAACTGACCCAGCCGTGGCTTGAACCAGCGACCTTCTTGCTGTGAGGCAACCGTGCTACCCACTTCGCCAATGTGACACCCAATTTCATTTACATCTGAATATATATTTTTTACACAATAAAAAATGCTGGGTTCCACACAGTCCCATCATGTCATCCCAACTCAAATCAATTAAGTTAATTTAATAGTTTTGTTTTTTTTACAAATTTAAGCTGATCGAACATAAAACAATTAAAAACACTCGAGAATTGTGTGTCGTCTCAGCTCATTTATAATTAAGTAGTTTAAACGGCCAGCAAAAATATTTTTGGAATGTAGAATATTTGCCCACATGCAATAGGTTCATTAAACGTCACCTATCGGGTGTTAAACAGACATCTCTAAGATGTTTGTCATTTAAAATGCTAGTAAACATTCTTTAAATATTCATTCATTCATTTATTTTCTTTTCGGTTTAGTCCCTTTATTAATCTGGGGTCGCCACAGTGGAATGAACCGCCAACTTGTCCAGCATATGTTTTACGCATCGGATGCCCTTCCAGCTGCAACCCATGTCTGGGAAACATCCAAACACACTCATTCACACTCATACACCCAGTTCACCTATACCACATGTCTTTAGACTTGCGGAAGAAACCCACGTGACCATGGGGAGAACATGCAAAACTCCACACAGAAATGCCAGCTGGCCCAGCCGAGGCTCGAACCAGCGACCTTCTTGCTATCAGGCGATCGTGCTACCCACTACGCCACCGTGGTGCCCTATTTTTAATATGTTTATGAGATTTTAAAATACACAATAGATTTTTCTGTTCAGAAATGCTCTGTAATATATGTCGTGTAGACTTCAGTGTGCAATCTGAGGTTGAGGATGTGACTGTAAATTTGATATCTCTCTCTCTTCTGACTACTATACAGTAAATCTATGTTTTCAGTGTTTTCAGGAGTATTTAAATAATAGAAATAAAAGCAGCATTTATTTTAATATGTAAATATGTCATTAGATTTAAATGTTTAATGTCACCTTTAATCAGTTTAACACAGCATTGCTGAACAAAAGACATTATTTTTTCCAATATTAAACTGCTCATTCAGCCAATAATGACTTAGGCTGCGCTCTAATTAATAAAAACTTCATTTTTACTTCAACTTTCTTTAAGTCTAGACTTTGTAATGAAACAATAATGATGTACTCTTCTTGGTCACTCGGTCGCCTCTTTTGTCCTGCTGCATATTTAAATGACATCATCAATAATGGACAGTAAATATCAGTGACAGCTCCGGAGGGAATGTCTCAGATACTGCCAGTGCTATACTGTTATAAGCCATAAGCTCACACACACGGCGTTTATGGGTCAGTCTGCGATTTGCATCACTAATTTAAAGACGAGCCTCATTAACCCAGTTTGCCTCATTAAATCTATGCAAAGAGGTTGAGGATTAGAAGTACTTTTTTTTGTTGCTCAAATTAAAGATAAACTCTAAGCAACTTTCAGGCTTCTTGAACACAAACTACAGTTCATTTCTTTAACTGTGACAATAAACATCCAGGACAAACTCTCAACACTGCCATCCCAATTTAAAAAAGCTGTGTTCATTCAGTAAACAAATCTGGCTTGTTCTCCTGCGCAAATCAATGGGCTTTAAATGGCAGCCTGAGGTTCCTGCTCCTGCAAGAGGCAGCATTCAATCATTAAATCATTTCTTCTGGCTGAACTGCTTCTGAGAAACACTCTGAGGAATGTGATACAAGGATGACGGGTTCAAAACGCTGTTCTGGAGGTCACTTTGACGGAGTTGTGAGTTGTTGTTTTTTTTATTTTACAGTACAAACATTTATTGAACTGGATATTTGGTAAACTTGCAGCAGGAATTGACCACGCAATGCATTATTAGTGGGGCGACGCGGTGGCGCAGTAGGTAGTGATGTCACCTCACAGCAAGAAGGTCACTGGTTCGAGCCTCGGCTGGGTCAGTTGGCATTTCTGTGTGGAGTTTGCATGTTCTCCCCGTGGTTGCGTGGGTTTCCTCCGGGTTCTCTGGTTTCCCCCACAAGTCCAAAGATATGCGGTACAGGTGAATTGGGTTGGCTAAATTGTCCATAGTGTATGAGTGTGAATGAGAATGTGTGGATGTTTCCCAGAGATGGGTTGTGGCTGGAAGGGCATCCGCTGCATAAAACAAATGCTGGACAAGTTGGTGGATCATTCCGCTGTGGCGACCCCGGATTAATTAAGGGACTTAACTGACAAAAAAAATGAATAATTGAATGGATGCGTTATTATTTCGAAACAATGAGCATTATTCCTTTTTCTTAAAATATTACAGTATAAATGTATGTAAGAGAGAGAATATTTGAATTGTGTTTAGAGTTTTAGCTCCAAATACTAAATTTTAAATTAGCTTTTTTAATATATATGTGTGTGTGTGTGTGATCTATATATCATCACTTTGGAATATTCTATCAGCATTCTGAATGATTTTGAGATATTGAGCTTTAAAGTTTTTGCATTCCATAGCAAACAGTATGTGTGTAACATTTCTCTTTTTTTTTAAATAAAAAGTCTTAAAATGTTAACAACTTAAAAAAAAACATCCCATAATGTAAATAATTGTCAATTAATAAGAATATGTCAATTACTCAATTTTGACAAAAATGTCAGATAGACCCTTAAAATCTTAAGGTGACGATATGAACAGTTCCAAAAACTAAATTATCTTCCAAAATGAGCCTTTTTCTAAGGCTCCTGTTCTGTAATTTCATGTTGATAGCAATATGTTGTTTCTTTGTAATGCCTTGAAGTGAAATAAAGGAACATTAAAAAAGGAGCCAGAGAAAGATCATTTTAGAAGAAACTTTAAGAAGGATTTTTCATGTCTGCTTCCACTTGTCACGATCAGAGGAAGGAGAGGAAGGCAGATGTAGTAAACAGTATATTTATTACTGTAACATCAGAAACATACGTAGTATGTAAGGCAAAGGCAGTCTTTAGGAATGGGGATCCAGACAGGCGAGTAAAAGAGTCACTTCCTTGAGTGGAGGCTGAAGACAAAGATCCAGGCTGAGCTGATGCGGAGCGATAGCGGAGCACAGGAGGGAGTTCAGGAGAGTTCGTAGGAAGGCTTGGGTGATCGTGTCCATGTGTGATACTCGACGGTGAAAGTGAAGATGAAGGGAGCTTATATGGGTGAGGCTAGATTGGCAACAGGTGGTAATCAGTACTCGGGGGATTGTGCACGGCTGGAGGACGGTCTAGGGGAATGAGATGGAGAGTGACGGAGTGGGGACGTGACAGTACCCCCCCCTCCACGGGTGCCTCCTGGCACCCTGGTGCGACGGCGGGGACGGCCACGACTTCTAGGAGCAGGTTGGTTGGGATGACGCTGATGGAAGTCGTCTAGGAGAGTGGGGTCCAAGATGTCATTACGGGGAACCCACGACCTCTCCTCTGGGCCGAAGCCCTCCCACTGGATCAGGTACTGGAGTTGGCCGTTCCGCCGTCGAGAGCCAATAACTTCTTGCACCTCATAGATGTTGTCTCCGAGGACTTCGGGTGGCTCTGGAGGGGGAGGCGTCCGGGGGTCTGTAGGGGAAGAAGAGACGGGATTAGTGTAAGGCTTGAGGAGGGATACATGAAATGAAGGAGATAATCGGTTGTGTTGGGGTAGGTTCAAACGGTAGGTGACTTCATTGATACGGGAGTGAATGGTGAAGGGCCCTATGTAGCGGGGACTCAGCTTTTTGCAGGGCAGTCGGAGGCGGATGTTCCGAGTGGACAGCCAGACCTTGTCCCCAGGATGGTATACGGGGGCAGGAAGACGGTGATGGTCGGCTTGGTCCGCGTGCCTCCGGACTGCCCGTTGAAGATGAACTTGGGCTGAGTCCCATACCCTCTCGCTCTCCTGGAACCAGTGATCCACCGCGGGCACTTCTGAGGACTCCCCGGACCAGGGGAATAGAGAAGGCTGGTATCCCAGGAAACACTGGAACGGGGTGAGCCCGGTGGTGGACTGGCGGAGTGAGTTCTGGGCGTATTCTGCCCACGGCAGATACTGGGACCAGGTATTCTGGTGGCGAGAGCAGTACGTCCGGAGATACCGAGCGATCTCTTGGATCTTGCGCTCGGTCTGGCCGTTGGTTTCGGGATGGTATCCGGAAGAGAGACTGATAGTAGTACCCATTAGACGAAAGAAGGCCCGCCAGACCCTGGAGATAAATTGGGGCCCGCGGTCAGATACTATGTCTTCAGGGATTCCAAAGTTTCTAAACACATGCTGGAAGAGGGCTTCAGCAGTTTCGAGGGCAGTAGGTAATCCTTTGAGGGGAATCAGCTTACATCCCTTGGAGAACCGATCGACCACCACCAGGATGGTGGTATAGCCTCCCGATGGCGGGAGGTCAGTGGCGAAATCGACTCCCAGGTGTGTCCAGGGTCGGCGGGGAATGGGCAAAGGCATGAGCTTCCCCTCAGGCAGGTGACGTGGTGTGGTGGTGACGGCGCAGACCGAGCATCCCCGGACGTATTGGGAAACATCGGAGGCCATGTTGGGCCACCAGTACCTGGTGCGAATGAGCGAGAGGGTCCGCCTGCTGCCCGGATGTCCTGAGCCGAGGGAGGTGTGCGCCTCCTCCAGGAGCCGAGTACGGAGATCAGTGGGGACGTAGATGAGATGAGGAGGTCGTTCTGGGGGACTAGGTTCTTCCTGGGTGGCGGCACGAATCTCCCATATCCATTCTCCATAGGATGGGAGCCAAGAACACCGAGGAAGGAAGGATGGGTTCAGGAGTGTCAGAGGAGGGGTCTGGTGAATACTGTCGTGAGAGTGCGTCGGCTTTGACATTCTTGTGGCCGGGTTGGTAGGTGATGTGGAAGTTGAAACGGTTGAAAAAGAGTGACCAGCGGGCTTGACGTGCATTAAGACGATGGGCATTGCGGAGGTATTGCAGGTTCTTGTGGTCGGTTAGCACGGTGACCGGTGTCTTGGCTCCCTCGAGCTAATGCCGCCACTCCTCAAAGGCAAGCTTGATTGCCAGAAGCTCGCGGCCCCCAATACCGTAATTCTGCTCGGCTGGACTCAACTTCCTGGAGAAGTACGCACAAGGATGGAGAACAGGGGGTTCACCAGACCATTGCGATAGAACGGCACCCACTCCTACATCCGCTGCATCGACTTCTACCAAGAAGGATCGGGTAGGATCAGGATGTCGTAAGATCGGGGCTGTGGTGAATTTCTGCTTTAGGAGAGCGAAGGCTTGACGGGCACTGGGATCCCAGACAAGATTCTTCGCTCCTCCCTTGAGCAATGAAGTTAGCGGGGCTGCCAATAGGCTGTAGTCCCTGATGAACCTCCGGTAGAAGTTCGCGAATCCCAGGAACCTCTGGAGTTCTTTCACGGTCCGAGGTTCCGGCCACGGCCTCAACCTTCCCGGTCTCCATTTGGACCCCCTCAGCGGAGATCACGTATCCGAGAAAGGAGACGGTGGAACGGTGGAATTCGCACTTCTCCGCTTTGAGGTACAGGTGATGCCTACGGAGTCGCTGAAGTACCTGAACAACATGGTTCTGATGGTCGGCTAAATTACTAGAATAAATGAGGATATCATCGATATAGACTATAACGAACTTATGGAGGAGATCTCAGAAGATCTCGTTCATAAAGCTCTGAAATATGGAGGGACTGTTAGCTAGGCCATAGGGCATCACCTGATACTCGTAGTGGCCTGTGGGCGTGATGAAGGCGGTTTTCCACTCGTCCCCGGCTCGGATACGGATCAGATTGTAAGCGCTGCGGAGGTCCAACTTAGTGAAGATCCGGGCGGTTCTCAGTTCCTCTAGGGCCGCGGGCACAAGTGGCAAGGGATAGGCGAACTTCACCGTGGCTTCATTCAGGGACCTATAATCAATGCATGGCCTCAACCCCCCGTCCTTCTTGGCAACAAAGAAGAAGCTGGATGCAGCGGGAGAAGTGGAGGGTCTGATAAACCCCTGCTGGAGGGCCTCCTGGATGTAGTTCTCCATCGCCTCGTACTCAGGACCGGAGAGTGGATAAATCCGTCCGCGAGGTAACTTGGCGTTGGGCAGCAGGTCTATGCTACAATCACAGGGCCGGTGCGGGGGTAGTTGTGAAGCACGGGTTTTGCTGAAGACGTCTAGGAAAGGGAGATAGAGTTCTGGGATGGTGGATGACAGGGTATCCGAATGAGGTGGAACGGTGGTGGCGTGCACAGGTAAGTGAGGGTTCTTCGATGTTCCGGTCTTGGGGTCCGAAGGAAGGTGGATATGATCAGAACATTCGGGTCCCCAGGACAGTACCTCTCCTGTGCTCCAATTGATGGCAGGGTTGTGTTGGATGAGCCACGGACGGCCCAGCACCACATCCACATTGGCATTTGGGAGAACGAGCAGCATGAGTTTCTCCTGATGGTGTGGAGAGATGATCAGGGTTACTTCCTTCGTCCTGATACGGCCATCGTCCAATGGTGAGTCCTGAATATTAGTAACCTCAAAGGTGGTTTCGCTGTAGACGGAGGGTAGGCGGTGCTTGGCCAGGAAAGTGGATGAAATAAAGTTTCCTGCAGCTCCAGAGTCCACCAGCACATGTACGGGGAGAGTACGAGAGTGTATGATTATCTGGGCAGATAGATGAGGCATATGTGAAACAACTGGTGTAAGACTGAAGGCACTCACCATTGGACGAGGAGGGCGAATCGGGCAGGCAGCAATCTGGTGGTTGGCTTCTCCGCAGTAGAGACAGAGTCGGCGCTGAATGCGGCGCTGTCGTTCGGCCACAGTGAGGTGTCGGGTGTCAGTGAGCATGGGCTCGTCGTGGCTCATCGGTGGAGAAGGTGGTGGCTGAACAGAGGGAGGTCGGACTTCAGAAGTGGGAACGCTACAGGCGGACAAATGTTGTGACACGGAGATGGTTTTCTTGATAAAGGTCTCTAGCTGAGCGTTGTCATCGTAAATCACCATATGTTTTCTCAAATCGGGACGTAAACCTCTGCGATAGGCAGCGAGGAGCACCACCTGGTTCCAGCCGCTGCTAGCTGCTAGCGTTCTAAATCGGAGGGTGTAATCATGGATTGATGAAGATTCTTGGCGGAGATTGATGATTTCATCGTGGACGGACATGGGGGTGAGAGTGGTTCCGAATACTTCCCGGAAGTGAGTTGTGAATGCCGTGAAGGATGACAGAACTGGGCTCTGAGAGGTCCACAAAGAGTCTGCCCACTGCAGCGCTTTACCAGTTAACAGTGATATGATGTACGAGATTTTGGATGCTTCGTTGGGGAATCGGGGGGAATTCGCCTCTATGTACAGCGTACATTGAAGCACGAAGCCACTGCATGTACTGGGCTCGCCGCCATAGCATAGCGGATGTGCTAGCGGCGTGTTGACAATTGTGGGAAAGGTCGGCGCTGGGCCAGATGGTGTTTTCGGCAGACCTGAAGAAGTCATGGTGACTAATTCGGCGAATGGATCGGATTTTCCTGTGACAGCTTCCATAAACAAGGTAAGCAAATACTTTACGGGTCGTTGAGCTGGAGCGTGGCTTACTTCCGGGTAGCTTGTGTCCGTTCACTGTTAGTATCTCTTTGGTCGAGTATCCTGTCACGATCAGAGGAAGGAGAGGAAGGCAGATGTAGTAAACAGTATATTTATTACTGTAACATCAGAAACATAGGTAGTATGTAAGGCAAAGGCAGTCTTTAGGAATGGGGATCCAGACAGGCGAGTAAGAGAGTCACTTCCCTGAGTGGAGGCTGAAGACAAAGATCCAGGCTGAGCTGATGCGGAGCGATAGCGGAGCACAGGAGGGAGTTCAGGAGAGTTCGTAGGAAGGCTTGGGTGATCGTGTCCATGTGTGATACTCGACGGTGAAAGTGAAGATGAAGGGAGCTTATATGGGTGAGGCTAGATTGGCAACAGGTGGTAATCAGTACTCGGGGGATTGTGCACGGCTGGAGGACGGTCTAGGGGAATGAGATGGAGAGTGACGGAGTGGGGACGTGACAGCACTCAAATGAGAAGTTTATTATTCCCAGAACAACCTAAATCTATCACCAAATATTTACATGTGCAGTATTTATTATCACACAGATATATTTGCACTACCTTATATTCAACTAAATGTGTTTGTTGGTGCGCTTTAAAAAAAATTATTTCTGTCATCACTTGTGTAAAACATTTATCTTTCTTTCTTTCTTTCTTTCTTTCTGTCTTTCTTTCTTTACACAGAAAAAGAAGATATTTTGAGGAAAGCTGTAAACTTGTAACTATTCACGTCGATAGTATTTGTTATTCCTACACTGAAAGTCAACTTTTAAAGGATTTCAGCTTTCAAAAACTTGAAACCACATCAGGGCAAGTAAATAGTTCAGTAATTTTCATTTTGGGGTGAACTATCCCTGTAAGATTACTTCTGTCATTTGAACTAAATGCTGTTGTTGCACCATGGGTTAAAATATTTAACCCATGTACTCAAGATGAGATTTATTTGAATAATCTTGAATCTTTTAAAATTCCTTTCATCTAAATGAAACTTACATATCATATTTAAAGGATTCTCTGTAGTAATCAAAACTCTTACCCTCTGGATTTGTTTATTTAATATGCAGCCAGGGTTGTTATTTCCTGATAATTGGTAAAATATATTTGGTTCATGTGGTAATGGTATAAAAGTACTAACACAAGTCCTTAATGTCTAAGAGAAGTCTTAAAAAATAAATAAATAAATAAATAAAAAGATAAGCAAACGTTATTCCAAGAGGGATAATGTTATTGGAATTACATATTAAGGGAGGTAAACTGTAAGAAAACATGACTACCACCATACAACTTTTGTATTTCAAATATAGAGAAATTCATTTAAACACAAAAGTCAATAAATTTCAACTAAATAAATATTAAAATAAACTAAAACAAATGTTGTTGTTGCACCTTTTGTTTTTATGTTAGTTTTCTGTTGACTGTGTTAGCTTAGCCTATTGTTTTATAGCACCCTGGTCCTGAAGGAACCTTGTTTCATTTCACTGAAAATTGTATGTGGCTTAAAATACAATGCAAATCACTTGATTTGGTGGGCAAATAAAAATAGCAAGATAAACCTAGCTGCTTAGGCTAATTGTATACTATAAAATGTTTTGTATATCTTATATAATTGTGGCAGACAAAGTGTGGCATAGGAAATTTTTTTTTTTTTTTTTGGAACATTTATTGTATAACAGAAAGATACATTTGGTACACATCATTTACAATAATAATCATTGGATTATTTACAATTGTGCCAATAAAAAATGAAAAAGAGGGAAAAAAACAAGAGGAAAACAAACAAAAACGAAAAAAAAAGAAATTTCAATAGGTTCTCTGATCTGAGGATATATATATAATAGATAAAGAAATTGAGAGTGAAGAGGGCAAAATAAGAAGATATAGCAATTCAAAGATTAAATAGATTATACATATTAAAGGTCATGCAAACTGTATGTTTTGAGTGCTTTCTGGTTAAGTCTAGAATCTTTGTAAGTCATTTTTAATCTCCTGTAGAAATGCTATAAATGTTGGCTTGAAATTTGAAAATGTACATTTATGAGTATAAAATCTGCATAAAATAGCAGTAAAGGAAGAGGTAGTGAGTTTCATTTGCCCATTGGATTAAGAAAAAACACTAGATGGTGCTATTAGCTTCTAAAACATACACACACACACATACGCACGCATGCACGCACACAAGCGGAACATGAGAGAGATATCCCTGACTTCAATCATTTTGGAAAAACACACTGCAAGGGAAAGTGGGGTTAGATGAGCTAATCGGTTTAGCCACTTAGTTTTTGTCATGTGACTATAATTTAAGCCGTTATAGTAGCCTACGTAAAAAAAATTGCAGCCCCTTTCGAGTGTTTTTTAGTTAGTTGGACATGGATATTTTTTAAAATATAAAACATAATGCACACATAAACGCTTAAAAGTAAAGATAAATGTTAATGAGATAAAAATACAATTACAATATCTGAAATGTGTATTTGTAAAAAATAAATAAACAGATTAAAAATCTAATAATTATAACAGGCCTATTTCAATGCTATAACATTATTATAATAAATAAATAGGGTTCAAGTGACCTCATTTTCCAAAATTGGATAAATATAATTTAATCAACCAAACTAATAAACAAATTAGATTAAAATGAATTATTTAAAATGTTCAAACAACTATACACACATTAGTTTAAAGGCCAATTCACACATTGACAAGCATCATACATCAACAAAACAAAGTAGATTTTAGCTCTGAGAAGCATCATTTTAGCTCTGAGAAGCATCATTTCAATGATTATTAAACCCCAACATTTCTAAATACAACAGCTAGCTTGTTTTTTGGCATGTGTCTGTGCAGTGTGAATTGACCTTAAAATCAAACAAACAAAATAAATGGCTACTGTAATGTGTAAAAATCTAATTATGTAATGTATTATAAACTAAATGTATGCATGTAACATTTTATATCCATTAATAATACAAACTGCCACTGTAGTTTCTTTACATAATTTATACAGAAAGCATATAGGCATGTGGTCAGATATGATCATAAGCCATGCATTGTCTTGAAGAGCTGAATGTGGGTTAGTCTCGATCAGACAGAGTCTCTCTCCAGCTGGGGTGGTTCCCACTATCTTTCCCCCACCTGGCTCTTATGCTGCGCTTGTTTGCAACAGATCAAAAATGGACTAAACATTTCTGAATGACAGTGGGAGTAACAGGCCTCCGAGAGAGACAGCTGTTTAATGAATGCATTACAGAGAATTACAGAGACCAACATCGCATTTGCATATGCGTGCACAGAGAGATAAAAAGATATTCCTAAATTGGTTCTGCGGTTTGTTGATGGATTTGTTCTTCCCCTTATTTGTAAGTTTATCTAGATTTATATCAAACATTCCATGTATGTGGGACTCTTATTATGTAAACGCTTGTTTATAGCTCATCAGAACACAAAATGTGGGATAAATGGATTATAAATTTATTTAGTGCCACCCCAAAGAGGCATAAGGTTCTATTTAAATGCATTTTTGTTTGTTTTAAGTTCTCTCATATGTTTGTAATGAGGCAACAAACACATGTAATCTGCGTTTAATACACGTTTAAGGTCTGTTGATGAATTTGCATGATGATGTGATTGCCACATCCCCGGCTCGTTCCTGCTGCACCAATCGCCAGCCTCCCTCACCATCTCGTTCCCACTGCTCCAATCATCGCTCTCCATCTCCAGCCACACAGCAAAAATATCAGTGTACATTTAACTCAATTTGAGTTTAACTTAACACTCCTTGGGTGTTCATGTGACTCCCTCCATTTCGGAGTTAAAATAACACTTTCTAAACTGTGAAATTTGTACATTACTCACAGAGTTCATTTTAACACAGTAAGAGTTCATACTTACATCAAACTGGAGTGTGTGTGACACTCTTCAAAGTGTTAATATATTAAATTACTCACTTTATTTCATAACAAATAAATCTAAATGGATTATGCATAACGTGATGAGTGCAAATACACTGTTTCTCATGAGAATTAATGTATTATATCTTATAATTTATTATAACATCAAGACTTGTAAAACATACGGGTTTGATCACTGTTTGTCTGAAAGAACCGGGTTGAGTAAAAAAAAACTGGACCTCCCGTCACTAGTTGGAAATACACTACATAATGTGGTAAAAGTTTAACACAGAAAAAAAACTCTTAAATATACGCTCTTTTTACACTCGTTGATTAAAATGTACTCCGGTTTTAACACTGAACAACAGCAAAAAAATCACACTCTATATTTAGCACTGGAATTTTTGCTATGCACCTCTCACCACACCCGTGCACAATCACCCGAATACTAATGACACTCACCTGCACCAGCAATCACCTCCCAGTATAAAGACTCCTCGATTCCAGTCATTCATCGGGTGGAGTTGAAGTCACCAGGTTAACCTCTCCTTCTCCCCTGACTGCCTTCTTTCGTGCACAGCAAAATTTCCAGTGTTAAATATACAGTGTGATTATTTTGGTGTTGTTCAGTGTTAAAACCGGAGTACATTTGAATCCACGAGTGTGAAAGAGTATATATTTAAAACTTTTTTTCAGTGTTAAACTTTTAACCCAATACGCAGTGTATTTACCACTAGTGATGAGAAGTCCATTTTTTTTTACTTAACCGGTTCTTTAGGAAAAACAGTGATCAAACCAGTATGGTTTACTTAAACATGAAATATGTCTTGTTGCATTTTAAAATACAAAGAGTTAAATGTATTGAAATTATTTCTAAAAAGATGAACGAACATTTAATAAATTAAAACTATTTTCAACATATTTGATCTGTCACACACACACCAATTGATAATATAGGAAAAAAGGTAATATAATAACACTTTGAAGTGTAACACACACACTCCAGTCCGATGTAGGTATAAACTCTGTGTTAATATGAACTCTCTGAGCAATGTAATGTAATGTAATTTCACACGCTAGAAAGTGTTATTTTAACTCCAAAATGGAGGGAGTCATATGCACACCTGAGGAGTGTTAAGTTAAACTCAAATTGAGTTAAATGTACACTGATTTATTTTGCTGTGTGGATGTTTCCCTCCTCCTGTGGATGTTTCTCCTAACCTGTGGATGTCAAACTGTGAATAAGGGAATTGACTGTTTATCTCTGATGATTGAATGAAGATGCTTGTTTACCTTATGAACTGTTTACAAGACAGATCACATTCCGTGAATATTAACTTACCTGCTTCCTCCTGCTGAATAATCCACATTGTTTTGAGTAAATTGGCCTAAAGAGATAACCCTCACTGTGTGACTGTGACAGTGATGACCTCGGCACCGAGGGATGACATCAATTTTTTACAAAATGTAGCTAATATCAAAAATGACATTGCATACAGATCAAATCTCATGACCAAAGAACTCTCAAAACCTTATTTCTATCATTTGGGCCTTGAGATGAGCACAAAATCTGTGAGGGTAAACCACCCACATTTTACTGTAGTACTAACCAAATTTCTATTTGTTCCATACAATAACTGTCTAACAGAGCACTAACCTGTAACATGATTTGTATGGCTGCTGAACGAAGATATGTGATCAAATCGTTGCCCACTTCTGCAGCTTGACCTTTTACTGGTACTTCTTGATAATTTCCTACAAAATGCTCCTCTTGACATTCAGGTCATGGCATTTAACTGCATTGTTTCAGAGAAATCTCAAAGAGGTAATTTGGCATAATTCTTTACAAATGTGGCGATAATAATAACAAACAACACAAAGACAGGTTGATTACATGGTCTTTTCTGTAGTGTTATTTATTAGTCTTTTATTTGTGCATGAGAGGTCAGAATAATTTTAAAATAACAAACTAAATGTAATGGTGTGTTAATAAGAATGTGATATTTAAATGGATATATTCTTATATTTCTTTAAGAATATTTTCAAGCAAATATCACGTTCTTGACTTAATGACTTAAATAATTAGTGTATTTATTTTTTATGTACACAGTTTTGCAGAGTATGAAATGTACAGAGCATGAAATGTCATGTAAATGTCTGTCTAACCTAAGTCGGTCCCACTTTATATTAAGTGTCGCTTATACCTGTGAAATTACATGGTAATTAGATGTGTAAGTAGTATGTAACTACAGTGTATGTACACTGGTACATAGTATTTACTTGTGGTGAACACTGTATGGCAGAACTAATGCTACATTAGAAGGTTTCACCTTGTGATACCAGTGTACTTACATGGTAAAGCCACAGGAACTGTCCACTCAGTATAAAGTGTAAAATGGTCACAAATTACTGTGTAACTTGTAGAAATATATTCTATGAAACACTTTAATAACAGTGTAGTTACATGGTAACTCCACAGGAACGGTCCACAATATAAAGTTTAAAATAAAAATCATTTTCTTTTCGGCTTAGTCCCTTTATTAATCTGGGGTCGCCACAGCGGAATGAACCGGCCACTTATCCAGCATATGTTTTACACAGCGAATGCCCTTCCAGCTGCAACCCATCTAAGCCGAAAAGAAAATGAATGAATGTATGAACAGTAATTTGTGACCATTTTACACTTTATATTGAGTGGACAGTTCCTGTGGATTTACCATGTAAGTACACTGGTATCACAAGGTGAAACCTTCAAATGCAGCATTAGTTCTGCCATACAGTGTTCACAAGTACATGATCTGCAAACAGGTGTGGAAGTGGGAAAACATCTGCAAGTACATATTGTTGTTACACAATGCACTTACATAACTCTTGTTACAGATGTGTACTTTCCTAGTGTTGTTACCAATGTCCTGTTACACATTTGTACTTACAAATACTATTCAGTGGGTTGTTACGTGAGTGGAGCTACACCAGTATTACACAAGTAAATACTATGCACCAGTGTGTACATACACTGTAGTTACATACTACTTACACATCTAACTACCATGTAAGTTCACAGGAGTTGCCGGCAGCTAGCTCTCTGCAACTCTCACATGGTCGCCCACTGAAAGCTAAGCAGGGCTGCGCCCGGTCAGTACCTGGATGGGAGACCACATGGGAAAGCTGTGTTGCTGCCGGAGGTGGTGTTAGTGAGGCCAGCAGGGGGCGCCCAACCTGTGTGGGTCCTAATGCCCCAGTATAGTGACGGGGACTCTATACTGCTCAGTGAGCGCCGTCTTTCGGATGAGACGTTAAACCGAGGTCCTGACTCTCTGTGGTCATTAAAAATCCCAGGATGCTCTTCGAGAAAGAGTAGGGGTTTAACCCCGGCATCCTGGCCAAATCAGCCCATTGGCCTCTGTCCATCATGGCCTCCTAACCATCCCCATATCATAATTGGCTTCATCACTCTGTCTCCACTCCACCAATCAGCTGGTGTGTGGTGTGCGGTTCTGGCGCAAATTGGCTGCCGTCGCGTCATCCAGGTGGATGCTGCACATTGGTGGTGGATGAGGAGATCCCCCCCGATTGTGTAAAGCGCTTTGAGTGTCTAGAAAAGCGCTATATAAATGTAAGGAATTATTATTATTATTATCATTATATTATTGTATAAGCGACACTTAATATAAAGTGGGACCCCTAAGTCTAATCTAACCTAACCCAACTCAAACTGAAAGCCTTTTGTTGATCCGTCCATTACGTTTTGTGGTCTGTACTGACTTTTTACAAACTCTCTGCACTGACGACTGTGTGTGGGGATAGCGGAGGAAAAGAGACATTTCAGATTCTACACAAATTCATGATTGGACAGTAACTCTAATGAGAAGCTGAAATGCAGTGTGATGTCATCACAATACTTTGCGTACATCTTCTGAATGTGGAATCAGCTCGCTCTCAGACGAAAACCTAACTAACCCCTAATCCCTCCGTTGAACATAACTGTCACTGAAACCAAGTCATACTATAATGTACAAATAAGCTCATATGAATTTAACTACTACATAAAAAAATAAT
The DNA here is from genome assembly GCA_903798035.1 of Danio albolineatus. Taxonomy (NCBI): domain Eukaryota; kingdom Metazoa; phylum Chordata; class Actinopteri; order Cypriniformes; family Danionidae; genus Danio; species Danio albolineatus. The sequence continues at coordinate 1,582,393 of CAIGQQ010031933.1, forward strand.
TAATTACAGTATTGGATTTGGTGGAATTTAGAAAACATTTTTATTAGCGACACTGGTGGCCAGCGTTATGTGAACCGCAGTCAGCAACTCATTGCTCAAGAGATGGAATGCAATTCAATGTATAAAAGATGGAATGCAATTCAAGCCCCCAACATACTCATCATGGCTAAAATAAAGGTGATTATATAAAATAAGTTCTGTATGCTTTTCTCTCAATAAAATAAGTGCAACAAAAAAGCATAATGTGGAAAGATGAGTTAATAAAAATTGATTATATTTCATTGAGGTGCCACAGAATGAAAATATGGATATACCTTGGCCTAATGGAATTTAAAGAATTCTGTACATGGAAATGACATACTGTGAGCCTCAAACACGTTAGTTTTAATTCTCATGTAAATCACGTGTGTGTGTGTGTGTGTGTGTGTGTGTGTGTGTGTGTGTGTGTGTGTAAAATCCCTGTCAAAAATAAGGCAATCAAAACAATACTTGGATTATTGATATGCACAGCACACTCCCAGGCTGAGTTTGGCTACATTGTTTTCTAGTGAGATTAAAATGATAATGTCCTCCCTTATTTTATATTTTTCTAAGCTTACATTAAAAATTCTATGTATGTGGAGCTCTTATTTTGAAAACGAGACCAGTAGGAAGATGGAGCAGTTTTGAGAAGCAGGCACCCATGCGTCTCATCTGTTTACAGCACATCAGAACACAAAATGTGGGATATATGGATTAAATATGTATTTAGTGTCATCTTTTGTTAGTTTAATGTGTATGTGAAATTTGTTGCCTATGTTTGTAATGAGACAACAAACTGCTGAAGTGTTAAACATAAGGGTTAAAAGCACATTTAAGCATGGTGTATGTCTCTGTCATATCGCTGTCATTTTTCTGGAGTGAAAGGACATACGGTAATTTAATTTAAACCTTTAATGCCGATGTTGATAAGTCCTGCCTGATTTTTCACAAACTTTCACGTTTCCTGAAGTCCACATCGCTGAGGATCTCACCTAAACTGCTCACACATACGCAGTGCTGGGGAAGGCACAACAACGCCTCTTCTTCCTCAGGCGTCTCAGGAGGCTTGGACTGAGCCCCCACATCCTCCACTCGTTCTACACCTGCACTGTAGAGAGCATCCTGACTGGCTGCATCACCACCTGGTACGGAAACAGCACCAGCAGCAATCGCAAAGGTCTACATAGGATTGTGTGTACTGCTGGCCGCGTAGTAGGAGGTGAGCTTCCCTCCCTGCAGGCGGTGCATGAGGAAAGCCAAGAGAATCATCAGCGACCCCAGCCACCCAAGCCATAGACTTTTTTCTCTGCTACTCTAAGGCAGACGGTTCCGCAGCATCCAGTCACACACCAGCTGACTGAAGAAAAGCTTCTTCCCACAAACTATCAGGCTGATGAACACTTTTGCACTGTCTGTATTTTGCACTGTTGTCTGGAGCCAGCACCTAAGCTTTTCACTCATCATAGCACACATGCTGCTGATGATGTGACAATAAAAGGGATTTGATTTGATTAAAACAAACTACAACTCTAAAAAATTGAGAGCCTCTTCTTCACTAATTCAGTTAAAACAATTGTCATTTGACAAGGCAACTAAGTTTGTTCAAATATTTTGTTGACAACAAAAGTTTAATTTGCACGTGTATTTCTGTTGTACATTACGTTTCTGGAGAAGCCACAACTATATAAGAGAACAATTTAACATATTGAATCCATGCACTCTATGGAGCCTTTAAGCCTATAAGTAAATTTTACTTATTTTATTAAGTTATTTAAAAGTGTAAGTTGAGAACATGCAAAGTCTAATAGGACAAACTAAAATAAAATGAGTTTGAAATACTTAAAAGGCTGACGCAAATAGTTGCCTCATTTTTTTTAAAGTAAACACACAGTATTTTTTTTTACAGTGTAACAAAAAGTAATCTCTAAAGTAATTTTTTTGGTTTTGCTTTTATTTTGTTTTATTTTAAATAAAACTATATGTCGTTTTTTTAAAATAAATAGTTAAATACATATAACAAATAATGTATTATAATATTTTGATACAAATGTACATTTACAATATAGTTTGGTAAAATATATTTTGATATCTCTCTGATCTGTATTTTCCAAAAGCAGCCATTATGGCAGTTCCAGTACTTGGATACAATGAACAACTAAAGCAGTCTTTTACATTAAATATCCATTTATCCATTTATTTACTGTTGTAAATTGAATTGTGGGACCATTATGTCTGCTCTGTCATCTTTTGATGTTGAAAAGTCAACTCTACAGTTTAAGAAAGTGACTTTTATTGACATTTTAGTTGTTTGAAAAAATATAATGTGTCATAATATATAGAGAAATAAGTCTGTAAAATAACAGAAAATGTACTAGCAGTTTTTACAAGGTTTTTATAGTGTAATATACAACACCAACAATTATTGAAAATGTTAATAAAAGTCACTTTTCCTTACTTTTCAAGGTTAAATGTTGTTGGAGGAAAAGATCAAAGTCCCATAATGCAATTCAAAAGGAAATAAATAGGGAGAAATTAAAAATTTGCTAACTGCTTATTTATGGATATTTTTACAGTGTAGCAGTGATTTCCTTCTTGTTTCGCTTGAAGGGGTATAGTTCACCCAAAAAATAAAACTTGTTTGCCATTTACTCACTCTAAAGTGGTTCTAATGCTTTGAGTTTCTATTTTTTTATGCTGACCACAAACAAAGATATTTGGATATGGGTAACCAATAAAATATTTAGGAATTTATTTTTATTTTTATGGAAGCCAGTGGTTACTGGTTTTAAACTTTCTTTAAAATAGCTTGTTTTCAACATGCAGAGAAAGAGAACTTAAATTAAAAAAACTTTCAGGTGAACTATACATTTTAACTTTTCTTTTTTTTCAGTAACATACAGTAATTGTAATCTTCTGTTCATTCTGTAAAAAGGCACACTGCACTCTCCAACTCAACGCTTCATCAACACTTACAGATGCAGGTTTTGTACTTGGATGGTTTTGTTTACTGAGCGCAGTTGATGGGTTAAGCCTGTCTGACAACAGTGCCTATCCTTGTCCTCCTATATTTAAACTCATGGCAGACTGATGAGATCATTTCTCTGTGTTCATCAGCTGCCTCTCAAATAATCTAATCAGTCTGCTTTGCTCTGCAGTGATCTAATCAGTGATGTCATCAAAGAGGCAATAAGTTTGTACACTGATGAGGTATTGCAGAACACACAAGATGTCTGTTTTATGACTTCAAAACTGAAGCTCAAATTGATGCCAAATGCACAAAAACAGATCCAACTTATGAAATAAAAATCATTTTGTTTACATTGAAAAAAAAAAAATATATATATATATATATATATATAT
>CAIGQQ010031933.1:1586173-1631955 GCA_903798035.1 Danio albolineatus
AAGTGAAGAATTAAAAAACCTCGAGAGAAACCAGGCTCAGTTGGGCATGAACATTTCTCCTATGGCCAGACGTCTTGTGCAGAGCTGCAGTCTAGGCGCCGGAGGCTGGAGAACGCTGGATGTCCATCACGGAGAAACCGCAGGTGGGGTCATCAGCTGGTGAACAGGCTGGCCCTTCAGGAACAATGCGAGGACTTGTCTGTCACTGAGGTCTTACAGGGATCGGTCTCATGCTCTTCACTCCTCCATGACCACCACAGCAGCTGCTCAGGATACGGCCTGGTCCAGGATTATGGAAACCGCGGACTAACAAAAACAGACTAACATAAGTGCAGATGCCATTCAAATTATAATGTCTTTTGGGAAGTGTTCCCGGCTCCGGTTGCCCTAAATAATGCAGACTAACAATCCTTTAGAGGATTTGGATTCCAACAGCATTTGTGTTTTATGTGTATGCTAGTGCAAAGAGATGTGTCTTAATCTAGTTTTAAACTGACAGAGTGTGTCTGTGTCAGAGTGTACTCTTCTTAAATTTACTCTTAATTTACATTTATAGAAAAACAACAAGGCAGTTCATTCCTCTGTATCAACCCCTGATAAATTCGGGACTAAGCCAAAGGAAAATAATGAATGAATAAAAAACAAAATATTTCATGAGTATTGCACATGTGCTTTTTTCACATGTGATTTGAAAGTGATTGTGGGAACGTGTGTAGTACACCTTATTTAGTTCTACATAATAGTTGTGAATTTTTTTCTCAAAAGAATGATATGGGTAGCCTATACTGTGCTTCTTTTTCTCAAAGGTGTTGAGACTTTATTTGAGTAGTATTAACCAACATTAAACAAACATTCAAGATTCATCTGAAACAAACAGATCCCAGCATAGAGCTGTGAACAAAACGCAAATAAATATTAAAGCTGCAAGCAGCGATGAAAGGGACCTCGCACCACCAGCCCACCCCCGGCCGGTGGCCCCACCACGACAGTGAACAGCGTACGATATAAATTTAAGCCAAAACATACAAAAAACCTGAGAAAATCACAGATTTATGCCAAACTTCCTCCTGTCAGCAGGTGGCGCTATGACTGTGACTACCTAATGGCACGTGGATGTCTTCAGGAGAGGAATTTTATCAAACATGTGAAGTTTCAGGCTGGTCGGACATTGTTTCGTTGAGTTATAAGCCAAAGTTCCTTCAGTCAGCAGGTGGCGCTATGCCTGTGACTCAATATAGGTTTGTAGATGTGTTCAGGAGAGGAATCTCATCGAACCTAGGAAGTTTCAGGCAGGTCAGACATCGTGGGGCTGAGTTATGAGCCAAACTTTGTTCTGTCAGCAGGTGGCGCTATACTGTGACTCAGTGTTGGTATGTAGATGCCTTCAGGAGAGGAATTTTATCAACCATGTGAAGTTTCAGGCTGATCGGACATTGTGTGGCTGAGTTATAAGTAGGGCCAGACGGAATCTGCGGACATTTTTTGCTATTTCTGCGGAGTATTTTATTAAAAATCTGCGGATTTATGCGGAATGATTTTGGGAGTATCATAACAAAAAACGTAATATATTAAGTAAAAAGTAATACCTTTTTAACTTTTATTTAATGTTTACAATGCAAATCCAATTAGATCAATCAATGATGGGCTAAAAAAAAATCTGCGTAAATCTGCGGAATTCTGCGCGGAAATCTGCGGAATTCTGCGCGCGCAGATTCCGTGTGGCCCTAGTTATAAGTACTTCCTCCTCCATGGCGAAGCCTTGATGTTTGTCAGTCCGCCACGGACACGCCCCTCAGCGAAAACTCTAGATCTTCACAATATATCATCGCTACACCTTTCAGATAACACCACACTAATTTGGTGCTGATATGATAAAATTTGTGGGAGGAGTTTGTTGTGCTGTAAAACACGTCACTTCCTGTTGCCAGCAGGTGGCGCTATAACTGTATCTGGATATTGGCGTGTAAACGTGTTCAGGTCAGGACTGTTATCATACGTGTGAGTTTTGAGGCTGATGGGATAATGCATGCCTGAGTTATAACAACTTCCTGTTTCATGGCGAATGCTCAAAGTTTGAGAGCCCGCCACGGCCACGCCCATCGATGAAAACTCTAGATCTTCGCAATTTAGCATCGCCAAGGCCTTTAGATAATAAAACCCAATTTTGGTGTTGATCCGATTAAATCCCTAGGAGGAGTTCGTTAAAATACAACACCTGGAAATGGCAAAAACGCCCCTTTTTCGCCGAAGGAAGTTAAAAATATCCGACTTCCTGTTGGGTTTGAGATTTCGCTCCAAGAGACTTTTTTGTACGGTTTGGCATGTTTGAGGTGTGTGCTGATTTTCGTGCGTGTGCGTGATTCCTGGCTCGGGGGCTAGTCCGTCTGAAGTGCATAGGTGGCGCTGTCGAGTCATTTTGCCACGCCCACTTCCGAGACCCCTAAATAAACGTAAATTTTCGCCGATTCAGGGGCGTGTGCAAAGTTTCGTGAGTTTTCGGGCACGTTTAGACCGCCAAATTGGCGATTCATTCGGGAAAAGAATAATAATAATAATAATAATAATAATAATAATAATAATAAACGGAGCAAATCCAATAGGGCCTACGCACCGTTACGGTGCTCGGTCCCTAAATATCTGCAAAAAATTCTCAGCCTCATTCAGCACCCGCGCAGTTCTCGGCAAGAGTCGATGGCCCCGCCCATCCCACAGAAGCCGAGCGCGCGGCCGTCAATGGCACTGAGTCGTGCACGTCACCTGTCTCTACCATGTAGCTAGAAACGCTAACACAGCTCGAAATTCAACTCAGACGACCAGCACTGAGGTCGCATCTATTTTTCTATTAGTCAAAATGAAACTGCATTTCAAAGATGTTTGTTACAGCTCGTAATCCCAGCCGTGAGCCGCTGAATGCAGAAGTGACCGTGTGAATTGAAGCGCATTAGCTAGTCAGCTAGCTAGGTTTACCTTTAACTGTTAGCTGCTCTAATCGACACGAGCTAACATCACCGACGGTCAAAACATTTACATGTTTATCGATTGGACTCCAAAGAAAAATAGCTCGGAACGTGGCGTTTTCTGGAGAAACGATTTCAACGTGGAAAACGTAAGTTAAATCACATTTGCCAGACTTGACTAACGTTAGCAAGCTAGCCGTTATCTACCGGGCTAGACGTGTTTTGTTACTGCAGCACAGAGCAGTTAGTTAGCCTATATCGCTGCCTGCTCCAGGAAAACGACCTGTTAATGGCTTCTAGTGTCGCAAAACAAAACGACTTTCCAGTCTTAGGTTTAAGGTATCGTAAGTGCTCGATTTGAAGGTTAAATGGTGTCTGTTATGTTCCAGATGCTGTGTGCCTTGGGATGTTTTAAAACACAATTCGTTATTTCTGCAGTAAACACTTTACTTCCACAGACTGCAGCACTACTTGGGTCTAAATAATGAAGCCTTATGTGGGTAATATTTTTTACAATTTAAAGAGAGAAACTAAATAGGCCAGTATGTCAATCAGTGAATAAAATGCGTTATATGTGTTAGAAATAAACTTGTGCATATGTTTATTGAATGATCTTATTGTTCATTTTAACAGTGCACTGTACTTCGCTATAACTTACATTGATTTCCCCAAAATTGTGAATGAATTGGGCTAGGATATAATTTAAAAGAATGTGAATTGTTGTTGTTTTGTTTTGAATTTTGCCAGCAATAGTTGAACTGTTGGTGGGACTTTTGCATCAGACTCTAGTGGGTGATTATTATTAATATAATTCTTTAAACAATGGTGGTTATAAATAGAGTCCCTATAAGATATTCCATAGTCTTTGTTATAAATTTTAAATGTAATATTGTATATTATAATTTTGTGACACAATATATACTCACACACCAAGAAGACATTGAAAAGACAAGCGAAAATAAAAAATAATCACATAAACAATTTGTGATTTTTTTTAAATAAAAATATGAGTAGCTAGATAAAAAAAAAATCAAAATTAAGTTCATGTTCTCCATTAGTGAGATGACTGAGGCTGAAAATGCCATGTGTGTCAGTGTGTGTAGGTAGTAAACAAAACCACATCATTATTCACACGGAACATGCAGACTTTTTACTTAAATAATCTTTTGTTTACATTCACAGATAATTGTTCATATGGTGATTTAAATAAATGTGCAGCAGCTTTTGATCTATTCATTCAAAATGCATTATATTTGTTAATTTCAATCAATCTCCTGCTACAAAAGTATGTAGAAATTTACAGAAGTATAATACAAGTTTTTAGTGTTAAACATAAACAGTGTCAGCGTTTCCTTTATTTAAACATCTAATCAGTTTTACTTGTGGCACAACTTAACCAGAGCAGATTTGCAAATGCTGATAGCACATTGACAAGTCTGCACAGAGCAATGCAGGTTTATGTGGCTCTTGAATTTTTTTATTCAAGGTTATTTTATAGACTGCACATGGATCAAATAATGGATCAAAGTCTGTTGCTTGTGTATTTTATTCTTTCGTTTTCCAAGTTAAATTCAGTTTGTTTACCCATGATAACCAGCAAGACCAAATAGGCAGCAACAGTTAGCAATTTTTGTTTGTTTGCATCAGCTCTAGGAAATGCATTTAATCCTGGAGACATTTGTAATAATTCATTCATTCATTTTCTTGTCGGCTTATTACCTTTATTAATCTGGGGTCTCCACAGTGGAGTGAACTGCCAACTTATCCAGCATGTTTTATTCAGCGGATGCCCTTTCAGCTGCAACCCATCACTCGGAAACATCCATACATTCTCATTCACACACATACACTTTTGACAATTTAGCACCCAATTCACCTATACCACATGTCTTTGAACTTGTGGGGGAAACAGGAGCACCCGGAGGAAACCCACACCAACACGGGGAGAACATGCAAACTCCACACAGAAATGCCAACTGACCCAGATGAGGCTCGAACCAGTGACCTTCTTCTTGCTGTGAGGCGATTGAGCTACCCAATGTGCCACCGCGAGGCCTATTTGTCATAATACAAAACAAAAAGTTGTTAACTGTTCAGACTTAGTTTTAGCTCAGTTAGAAGTTCTCACACTTGCAGAGATGAATCTGCTAACCGTCCAATGATATATAGTTTTGGTCCTCAGTGGAAGATAAAGAGCATAATCCAGAAGACCACTGAATGACAGTCTGTTGCTGCAACTTTACAAACTTGTGCATCAAAATTGAGATCTAAGTTGACCTGGTGGTTTGAGATAAAGGCTGTGTATATATGTCAGAGAGAAGTGTAACCAGTTTATACAATAGTAGTTTTAGCTTAATAAGAGGATAAAGCACCAAATATCTTTCTATGTCTCGATTCAGTCACCGCAAAACAGTACTCAATGTTTTCTGAATAATAAAATCAGTTCTTTCATGTCTTCTAGGGCCCGGACGGAGAAATACACAAACAATTTCATCAAAATTCCTGTTTTGGTGAGTGAAACATTTTTTTGTCTTAAATCAATAGTTCACCCCCCAAAAAAATCTCCTGTCATTTATTCACTCTCCACTTGTTTCAAACCTGTTGAAGTTTTTTTTCTGCTGAACACAAGATGAACTGAAGATTTTTAGAAAAAACAGCCATTTTCTTCCGTAGTGTTTTTTTAATGGATGTCAATGATTACTTTCAACATTTTTCAGAAATGTCTTGTTTTGTGTTCAACATGAAATAAATTCATAACAATTTTAAAAACCACTTGAGTATGAGTAAATAAAGTTTCCTTCTTGGATGAGCTATCCATATAAATATCCCTATCACCAGAAAAATAAAATAGATTATTAATATAAGAACATTATTAACATTTAAACATTAGGTAATAACATGTAACGTTATTTCATTGCCAACTTATCATACGTGATTAAATCTAACATTAAAACTTAAGTTATTTACAATAGTAGTATATTCAGACATAGGTTTTTAATAGGACTAAATTATGCGCCCTGCACAATATTTTAAGCTTGTACAGAACAGCGTTAATACCTTTCATTTTCCGAACACTAGCTGAGAAGGTACTTATCCCTTTTTTTCTGAAAAACTACTGATCCAAAAGACGTCAATCAAAGTGTGGACTGTGCAATAGGTATTTAACCAGAGAACAATCACTCCAACTTGCTTGTCTTGCTTTCAATGATGGATAAGTGGTCATTTAAGTGCGATGAAGAGCAAAAAGTGTAGAACATGGTTGTTCTACGTTACACAGTACCTGCGCTTGTGACATGTCTTCTTGTGTAAAACCAAAATACTTCAGATGTACAGTTCGTTTTTTGCACAAGTTTGTCACTGCTGATACCACTTTTCTTGTCACCAAGTTTGTCACCACTTTTGCTCTCTGCTTTGAGCTACTAGGTTTGACTTCTAGCCAACAGCAGAACGGCACAAACTAGGAAGGCAGGTATAAAGCTTGTAAAAAAAATACTTAATTCTTAAATACTTAAAATATTCTTTACTTTTATTTTTGATAAGTTGTGGTTGTGCTATTGACAAGTTTTCATCTATTATTACCAAACACTATAGAATACACAAGGCATGTCACAAGTAATGCACTTTTTGCAAGCGGGAAAGTGTTATTATGGTCAATATGGTGAATGAACCCTTGCCTTCTAGTACGTGAGCCAATCATCTATCGCTATAGTCGGACGATTGTCCAGGGGAGGGGCTCGGCCCAGACGTGTGGTTTTTTTGACAGTTTATGCACTTGTTAAAAACCTTGTGGGGTCAGCAAACTTACTGAGATCTCAGCAAATACTTGCTTCACGAACATGAGAAATGGATTCACACAAAGTTTGAAATCTCTACTTTTTGGTTGGTTATAAACAGACCAACTTCACTTGAAAACAAATGTTCTCTGGTTTTGTAATTTGTATGAAGCGAACGCAGCGTACAGTCCATCCCGTCAAAGGCATGTCGCATGACAGCAAGTACACAAACGCCCACAAACGAGTTAACAAAGAGGTTGCTGTATTTTTGAGGAAAAGATTTATTGGAATTGGAATTACTTCATAAGACCAGTGTGAGCAGACGAGGCATTATTTAGAGCAGGGGTGTTGAACTCAGTTCCTGGAGGGCCGCAGTTCTACACACTTTAGTTTCAAACCTAATTAAACACACCTGATCAGATTAATTAAGTCCTTCGGGCTTGTTAGAGGCCAACCGGTAACCACTGATTTAGAGGATGATGTTGTGTATTACGTAAACAGAAACAGCCATAAATGCGGTCAGGGTTGTGATCTCATTCCCTTCAAGTACGCATGCCCTTTAGATTGGGCAACCTAAAATGCAGATTTTGTGTGATTTAAAACGTTTAGAAATGAAAAAGTGGCACGAGAATTTGATGTTTTCCCATTCTAAAAGAATGGCCAAGCATACTGCCTGAGAGTTGTTTCAAAGATGGCCGCTGAGTGAAATGACTTGCCCAAAAGGGATTTTGTGTTATTATTGACTCTTGTTATTGACTTTACTTGTCTGGACTAATTTTTTTAATTTCTATTAGCCAAGTCTGGAAGGGAATCCGCTGGGTAAAAAATATGCTGGAATAGTTATCTGATATATCAGAGATTAAGACCCCATTTACACTAACACATTTTAGTTTTAAAACATGCAAGTTTTGCTACAATTACGCCTTCCGTCCACACTACCCCAAAGTTTTCGAGCCCTGATAATGGAGCGTTTTGAAAAGCCTGAAGAGTTAATTTTGATTTTAAAATGCTGCTGCTCCGTGTCAGTGTAGATGTGGGAAAACATCTGTGAACTGAGTTATCTTAGAACAAGTAGGTCTACACAAGATGAATTATAGATCGCGTTTAACAACTACAGAGAGATGATATCCAGCGGCAGATTTGGGATGGACTGGCCGACGTTGAGCTGCTCTCAGCCGGACAGGTGTCCTAGGAGCTCCTGCTGACTGCCTGGAGCTCAGACGCGAGAATACACTGAAGCAGCTTTCAGTGCATGCCAGAGTGCGTGTGTTGGCACGTGATGTGGGTTTTCAGAAGTATAGTGTGGACAGAGAGCTTTTCAGAAGTGCTAGGTGAAATGCCACTGTGGACAAGGATAATTTTTTTTTCTAAAACGCCTTTTTAAAACAAAAACGTATTAGAGTAAACGGGGCCTTAGCCGAAGGAAAATGAATGAATATTAGCCAAGCCGTGGTAACAGTAGAGTTTGAGTATGCAAAATTCAGTTCTATGGTGCTGCGAAAAAAGGGTAAGGATAAAACAAGATTATTATATGTCAAAAAAGCAAGCTATTTCTCCATATTTCAAATTTTTATACAGAGAGGTCACATTTTTATCACAATTTTGCAGCTTGCGTTTCCAGTCTGCTGCATTAACATGCGTATGAATACAAGTCTATGGGGCGAAAAGTGCTGTGTAACCACAGCTTTAAGCTATTTTTTTTTCTGCTGATCTGATAAATGATCAGATTCTTTGGAAACCTAAAACTGATTGTCAATGTTATAATTAGCTTCTGGCTTGTTAAACACACAACACCTGTTGAGTATCTTAGTATTTGCACAATAATTTCAAGTGTATAGTAAGAGCTGCATCAAAAATCCACAGCCTCAAAATAGAAACCTGCAGGCACTATTTCTGGGAGGATTTTGAATGCATTGTCTTTCTTAATCTCAGCTAGGTTTAAGTGAGAAACTTTGAATCAACATGTAATTTCCTGTATGATTACAGGCAGTTTTTATTCTAATGAAGTACTTAATTTTAGTCGAATATACTTGAACTGATAAGTGCTGCTCCGTGCTTGTTGAAGTAAAATTCCTTTCATGTTTGCCCAAGCAGTAAAGTTTGTTTTCGCTGGGATTTTGGACCTCTGCCTGCTGTGTGTGCTGATGGTTTAATCAAAAAAAGCTTTTAGGGTTTTTCTATTCCATGTTAGTTTATGGGCTATGCAGAATGTATCACATGAAGGTCTTCACCTACCTCATTCCCCGACAGCACTCTACATAGACATTGGCATTGACACAGATGATGTGAACACCTAAAATAACTCTCCAAGTTTATGGAGTGCTGGGGCTTAAGTTTTAGATGATTGTTGTTGTTTTTTGTAGGCTGTTTTTTTTGTCTGTTGTGGATGTGAACAGTATTTTTAGTTGAAAAACATTCTGTAGTCTTTTTATTGATTTATTTATGTATTCATTTTCTCAAAGAAATGAATAGTGTGTCCCAAACACTTATGCACTAGTCTACGGTATTTTGTTGTAGAAATAGTGCATTTATTAAAATTTCTAAAAAGCATACATTAAAAATAAGTGTGGAATGTTGGAGACTTTGTGCACTCAAAGCTTGCAGTTTTGCTCACGTAGCGGAAGGGGAGGAACTATCGCTAAAGTTTCTTTTTAATTGTCAATTGTGATAGCAAAATTCTCCCACATGACTGATTATGCCACCTCTATAATGGTGCATTTGGTTGTATTCATGACAGGTTCTATTTGGTAGTTTGGTGTTTTTGTCCTTAATTTGGCAACCATTAATCATGGCCCAAACACACAAATTTCCATTTGTGTTCTTTTTGGGATGACACTAAACTCTACACTACATGGTTGAGTGTACTGTATAAGTGTGTAGTGTGTCATTTGGGATGCAACTAATGTAAAACTTTGCTACCCAGGATATGTTTTACTCATTGCTAAATGCACATACCTTGTATTTGATGCCTTGTCAGGTGTGATAAGGTGTGTCCAAAACTGGAAGGCCACTGTCCTGTAGAGTTAGTTTAGCTTCGAACATCAAACCAGATAAATACTCTTGAACAAGTTAATCAATAGAGATGCACAGATTGACTGATTATATGCATGATTAGCCTGATATGTAGTCGCTGTGGAAGTGTATAAAAGCAGCACTATGTTCGATATTTCACACAATGACCCAAGTTGTTTGATCACGCGGTCTCTTATACATGGAGCTAGATTCAAGGCTTACAGAGTAGAGCCGCCTCTGAGATGATAAAAATAACAACAACAACAACAATAATAATAATAATATTTAAAATAATAATAATCTGCCCAGTGGCAGAAGTAAAAATGTGACGACATACTGAAACGGCAACATGGGTCTTTGCTTCAATGTTCATTTTGACTAGTTACTCTTTAACCGATATTAGGCATGGGCCGCTATAAGATTCTGATGGTATGATAACCTTGGAAAAAAATATTACGGTTTCACGGTATGACGGTATTGTGATTACTGCTCTGAAATATATTCTTTTTAAATGTCTGGCTAAAAAACAAAACCTTTTGTCCCCTTTGAACACAATATATTTTATTTTGAGAAACATTTAAAGTATTTTGGAGCAGAAAACATGTCAGGCTAAATAATTCAAGTCAATCATTGACTTCTGCAGTCTTCATTAGTTTAAAAAACACAGATGTCTTCACAATTTACTATGAAAAAACGAAAAACAAAACAAAAAAGTAAATAAAAAAATCTTACACATACCTTAGGAACGGTATAGCAGAACATTTTGGCGGTATGAAAACCTTGACTATTCCATACCACGGTATACCTTGAAAACGGTTATCGTCCCATGCTTAACCAACATCTAGAATCAAGGTTTATACGGTAATGAAAAACCTGGAATTTTCTGGAACCTGGAATAAACTGGAAGTCATGGAATTTTAAAATTGCAATTTCCAAGCCTGGAAAGTTTTGGAAAATTAAATTACCCTACAAAGATTTGGAAAAGTCATGGAACTTTATTTCACCATCTCTGTATATTAGAATATTTCTGAAAGTTTACTTTTAATTCCAGATAATGAGTGCACAATCAGTCGCGCAGGGTAACGGCGGCTCACAGTTTTAGCCAGCGTTAGTATTAACTCATGTAAACTCATGCAATGCCAAGGAAATGCAGATTTAGGATTAAATGGCTTCATGATGGAAAGTACAAGGAGTGGCTCGACGTGCAAAATGTGCATTGTGTAGGAAAACGTTTGACGTTTCGAACATGGGGAGAGGCAGCAGTGTCTAGCCATGCTAAAGGTGCAAATCCCTGGTCTGCAGCAACAGTGTGCTCGACGCGTCACACTGCTCCTGCAGTTAAAGTCAGCGGTTTATCAAAAAAACTTTTTATCCATCATTTCTTTTGCAGTTGACAGCTAGAAGGAACATTAACAAATTTATACTGCGTTTTAAGTGAAACCACCTCATATTCACTGATTAACATTATACATTCAGTATTTATTACATGGCGGTCTCTTCTTTACATTTATAACACATTTAGCTCTGCTTTCTGGTCTGTTGTTGTATATTGTCTTAATTTCCGTGTATATTCTAATCTTTATATTTATTTATTTATTCTGTTTAATTGATTGATTTATTTTAGCCCCTTAGAACTGGAAGCTGAGATTTGATTTGTGTGTTCATAGTGTACAAATGGTTGGTGGTTTAAACAATTATTAAAACTTAAAAAAAAAAAAAGTTAAATAGAAAAAAAACATGCTTTTGTCTACCAAACATTTTTCACAGGTGCAATGTTAACCCTGTGAACACTCCCCTCATTTTCATACAAAATTTTGAGTAACTAATATTAGTAAAAAATAAATAAATAAATTTGCACTGTCTATAGGCTTGTGGACTGTAATGTTGTTCTAGAAGAAATTTGCTTTGAATTTTATTTAATTTATTTGTCAACCTGACCTACAAAAACAGCAGTTAAAGTTCAGGACGGTGTTGCTAGACACTTATTTATTTTTTAGTTTAACATTGTTTCTTCTCATTGATTTATATACATTTTCTTGCATGGATTACGTTAATCCATAAGGGGTTCTCAATTATTTGATGAAACTGTTACTGTGCAAGCGTTATTTAAATAAATAAATAAAAATAAATAAATTTTCTACACTACAAAGCTTGTCATTTATTGTAGTAAAAATATTTTGTTTTTTATATTTTGTTTTCTTATTTAACATGTATACATATACATTTCATGAAACATTAAGACATGAATATTTATTTAAAGTCATGGAATTTTACTGGTAAAAATGTGTATGAACCCTATAGAATTAAGACTTACTAACACTATCATTTAAATGGTTTAAAATATTTTTTTAAGTCATTGTTCTTTTTAAAATATTTGCTCTGTGAGTTCAACTGGACATAATTGCTTTCAGAGAGAGAGTAAGTCATGTTTAAGTTTTCAGTAGGTGTTTTACTTGGAAAAAATAAAAAAATCTCAGAAAAGTATGTCAAAAAAGTACAAAACTAAACATAGAAATATTAATCAGAAACTATTTAATAAGTGTATGGTTACAAGGCGTATAAGTTATAAACAGTGGCATGTTTTGGGGGAAAATATTTTAATCATGAATATTTAAAAAATGTAAATAATTTAAAAGTTAATTCTTAGTTCATTTTAAATAATTCTGTAATATGTTGTCAATTATATTTCTTAGAAAATAACATATAAATACAGATATATATATAGAAATAAAGTCGGTATTGACAGGTCACATGTACTAAGGTCACATGTACTAACATGTACTTGAAATCAGCCAAAAACAAA
This sequence comes from Danio albolineatus, assembly GCA_903798035.1. Lineage (NCBI taxonomy): Eukaryota > Metazoa > Chordata > Actinopteri > Cypriniformes > Danionidae > Danio > Danio albolineatus. The sequence goes on from CAIGQQ010031933.1 coordinate 1,598,719, forward strand.
GTTGCAATCAGTAGATCTCTTCTAATCAGACTTACTAAAAACTTGTAGGAAAGTGTAGATGTGGTTGTGGTTTTGTAGGCAGTTTGAAAAACAGATATGATGTTAAGTTTTGATTAAAATTCATTTCTAATAGGTTGTTTTGGAATACCATTGTTTACTGTATATGTCCGTTTTGAAAGCCTTTTCTCAGTAGCAAATCTAGTACTGCACGCATCTCATGAGTAGATTAACAAATTGAGTTAGCTTGTTAACCCCACTATCTTAAATCCCTCTGAACCTTTAAGAGACTTGCTGATGTTTGCAAACTCTTTGATTAATAATAGAAAGATTACATTACATTAAAAGTCATGTTAGACATCTTGAATCCATAGCCAATTTGACCTTTTACAAAAATGCTTGCTGGTTGATCTGACATCTGACATTAGCTATATGGAGGCCTTGGAAAGATTCAAGTCCTGTAGGTTTGAGAGATGGGGCATGGTTAATTAGACTGATCTGATATAACAAAAACATTAGATTAGTGTCTTGCTTGGTCAGCTAGTTATTTCAACATTAAGACTCCCATTAATCCCTTTATTAAATGTATGGTTCATTAAATGTATGGTTGTTTGTTTGTTGTAGTAAGTTAGTTTAGGCCAACCTTCCCAGGAATGCCAGATTTGTCAAAATTGTCCCTTTTTAAACAAACTTAATGTCAAATTAAGTGGTAAACAGTAGGGCTGCACGATTCTGGTTCAAATGAGAATCAAGATTCTCACGATTCTATAGATGTAAAATAAAGGTTAATATGAGGAGACTATTTTTATTGTTGTTTCTTAAATGTATGTTAAAACAACAACATTAATAATATTACATGTAGGTCAACTGCTGGTTAAAATGCACATTTTTATATAAACTTGCAATGGTGTACTTGCAAAGGCTTTAAATTGATCCTGGTCATTAATGCACAGTAAAGTTGTCAGAATACAAATATTCATAATTCTGAAGTTAAATTATGTTTGAGACATGTGCTTGCAATCTCTCATTGACAACATATTAGACCATTTTTTTCCACTGGTAAATTGAGACATTTGTCATTATCCGATTCCTTCTTACGTTGTATTCAACATTATATAGGCTAGAGTAGTTTTACTAACCCAGTAAACGCACAACACTTTGTGTTCCCTGTGGAAGTAAAACATCAAATGCTTGTCACAATCAGAACTCTAAAATGCGATATGATTATTTAAATGATGTGCATGCTTACGGTTTCCTTTTCACTGCTGAGTATGGTTCATACTTCTCACACACAGCTCCCAAACGATCGCTCTGTGCCACAAACTGAACGTTAGTTACAACTTTATTACCTGTTATTCACAGCCTATGCAGGTTCTGTTCACTAAAGTAGATTTCATTCAGTCACTTGCCTGCCCTCTCTGTGGTAACAGCTCACAGTCAGCTCACGTGTGATTTCATGGCCGCGAATACATCATTACATGAAGAGAAATTACGTTTTTGGGTAAATTATATTTTATAAATACAGTATGTGATTTTTCAACACCATTTGGAGGTGTCCCCGTTGCTGAGCAATGTATATAAAACAATGTAAAAACTTGTGCGATCGCCTTTATGCTTCTTTCCTGAACTTGAAAATATGATTGGCAGAATCGTAGAAATGCTGGATTAAGATCGTCTATAGGGGGTCGAAGTGAGATATTTTGCATTCTCAAGGTGAAAATGTGTTTTCCTTGCCAGAACGCTGTCTTTGTTTTGGTTATTTTAACCTGCCCAATGCCAGTTTTTAGCCATTAATATTTCAGCACCCCGGGCTACCTAGTTGGAAAACAGTGTATTTCATTCATTTATTCTGAAGGGCTCTTAATGCATGCGTCCGTGACCGTAAACATTAGGTGAGCAGGTTACATTGTTACCGCGTGTCCTAACAACAAGCTACAGGACGAGATTTGCAGTGATAAGAAATTTGGCTGTTTGCAGCAGATGAAACACGACAGAAATTTAAAGCCATTCAGAAGCACAGAATATATATAAGGTTTATGATGCATATTAAACCTCTTTATTATTATTAAATGTACATGCTGAATCACTATGTGTTGATTTGCATTATTTCACAGTTCTAAAGTTCAGTTTCAAATTATTTATTTTATTTTCAAGATTTTTGAGGTGATCTACTGCTGCTTTCAGGATATGGCAGTACATGTCATGTGAAATGGCATTCAAACTCACATTGTTAGCATTTAACACTGGACAAAGCACATGAGGTGTACCTGAGGTGAACATTGTCAGTTTTCTGTTGTTCAGTTGCAAGAAATAGAAGCCATTTCTAATATATCAATCTATAAGAAAAATCTATTCATATTAAAATGAGTATCTTTAATTTAAACTAACTAAAACGTTTTGCTTTTCTTAGATTGTATTTCTAAGTTTTTTATGTTGAAAAAAAAATCAGTGTATCCAGATTTTCTGGCGCAAGCTGAGATCTCTGCACCTTTACGGTGTCCCCTGCTGATAAGCTGTTGTTAGTCCTGTTTATGCCTGCTATTAAAACATGTTTGTCAGTCTGAACGCAAGTTGTCTACGCTGATTTCTTTACTGACTACATTCAAAGGTAAAACCAAATTTAGTCATTATTCAAATTTGGCTTTGTAGTGTAAATTCTTGTTCAAACAGCCATAAAAAGCACCATTTTTTTGCCTAATGACCTAACACAAGCTAAAGTAGTTTGTGTCAAAACACTCAGATTATGACTGAAATATTTGTTGCCATCCATATGCTTTTTATCGATTTGTTTTCTTGCAAATTGCAACGCCAACATCATCTTAACAATGTTCTGATACATGCGGCACAATTAAATGAAAATCGCTGTACTGCATAAACCAAAAAACTGCTGAGTCAAAGGGTCAGCCTGCATTCTATACCAACACTCTTCACATTTCAAAATACACTTCTGTCTGGGCACTGATACACGTGCAAGTGAAAGTTTTCTATTTTTACTCCTATTGTTATAATGTAATGGATTTTGTCATTGCTCAAAGGCGATTGTCTTTTCAGAGTCTTTAATTACATCTCAAAATGCACCTCCAGTCTGCTGCAAATCATCTATAATGAGGCAGCTGCTCTTGTATTGATCTAATACTTTTTTGTAATTAGGGCTCCATAAGCAAGACAACACAAGGCCATTGTGGCGGTTTACAACTCGCTTCCCATTTAAGGGCTCTGATATTTAATATATTAGCCTTTAAAATTTCTCATGCAAGAAACTGAGCACATGATGTCAGTGGAGCCTGGCAATACATATGCTTAAACGTTATTGAAATTTGAAACATTATTGTGCTGTATACTAGTCCTGGCAAAATAGAGGTACATATTGCATTTTTAATGGTTCAATAATATAGTTTCGATCAATTTGGTATTTGTACACGATGCAATTCCGAAGTTCACCATCACAACATATCTCCACAATAGATCATCAAACAGATGAAACTCTATAAGTGTGCCTGAAACTAAATAAGGACATTACTTGAATGTGAAACAGATGATAAAGATGAACAAACAGATCTTATGCACCTGTATGCAAGCATTGCTATAAATCATGCTGCTACAGGAGATAGTAAGAGACATCAAAATTTGCTTATCCCAATTTTTTCTGCAACTTTACAAATAGATTAATTTTTCACGAAAAAAGATGAAGAAAACGGATTAATGCCAATATATAAGATGTTCTGTGAACACGAAAGCTCAAATGTGCATGTTACACACTAGAACCAGTTTTGGTCTTTCATTGTTTGCACTTGCATTTCAAATTCAAAAATTAATTGAATTTAAATGAGGCAAGAATTTTTGCCTTATTAATTTTAGTATCAATAAACATCAATAAATGTTTTTACTGTGCTGCTGAGCACTAAAATGAAGCAATTCGTGATAGAGATTTTTAATATTATTTGAATAAAAAATATCTGATAAAACGTGCATGAGAGAAAATAGCATAATTTTGAGATTGCGTGTTTACGCATCACATCTTAAGTATTTAAGTTTATTGGTACTGAATACGTTTATTAAATCTGAATTTATGGGAGATGAATGAATGCTCACCTGTCTATCTCTAAATTTGCAGAAAAGATCAGGATGAGCAAGTGATTTTGAATCCTGTAACACTTTATAGTAAAACAACAATTATTATAATTTATTACATAAGCTGACCTAACGGTTATATAGAAATTATTGTATTTCAAAATAATTGTAGATGACACATGAATAATACGCATGTTATTATATGAAATGTGTACGTTAATACACATATTTAAAAAATCTGGTGCTTTTATAATTAGTTTTCATTCATTCATTTTCTTTTCGGCTTAGTCCCTTTATTAATCCGGGGTCGCCACAGCGGAATGAACCGCCAACTTATCCAGCATCTGTTTTACGCAGCGGATGCCCTTCCAGCTGCAACCCATCTCTGGGAAAGATCCATACACACTCACTCACAAACACACACTATGGACAATTTAGCTCACCCAATTCACCTATACCGCATGTCTTTGGACTGTGGGGGAAACTGGAGCACCTGGAGGAAACCCACGCAACCATGGGGAGAACATGCAAACTCCACACAGAAATGCCAACTGACCCAGCCGGGGCTCGAACCAGCGACCTTCTTGCTGTGAGGCGAACGTGCTACTCACTACGCCTCCGTGGCGCCCTTATAATTAGTTTTAAATGCTTTCATTGATATAACTCTTTCATTCATTCATTCATTTTCTTGTCGGCTTAGTCCCTTTATTAGTCCGGGTTCGCTACAGCGGAATGAACCGCCAACTTATCCAGCATTTGTTTTACGCAGCGGATGCCCTTCCAGCTGCAACCCATCTCTGGGAAACATCCACACATTCTGATTCACACACATACTCTACGGACAAGTTAGCTTACCTAATTCACTTGTTCCACATGTCTTTGGACTTGTGGGGGAAACCGGAGCACCCGGAGGAAACCCACGTGAACACTGGAAGAACATGCAAACTCCACACAGAAATGCCAACTGACCCAACCGAGGCTCGAACCAGCAACCTTATTTCTGTGAGGCGACACTACTACCTACTGTGCCACCATGTCGCCCCACATAACTTTTATGCCTGGTTATTTTTGACCTACAGCAGTGGTCTCCAACCTTTTTATCACTGTGGACTGGTCAATACTTGACAATTTTATCGCAGCCTGGAGGTAACCGTTGTACATAGATTGCTAGGTGACCATCAACCATTTTCTCAGAGGATGGCAAGCTGACAAACATGGCTGCATACATGGCTTTATTTATGGCGAAAATTAAAAAGCACTGTAGTGTTTTTCTGAGATAATTAGTCTACCGAAATGTGTATATTCCATACAAAATTTGAAGCTAATCAGTCAGTTATTGTTACATGACTTGTGCGCTTGCGGCATTCTAAAGATGTTTGATTAATTCCTCTGTTGGAATTAACAAATTTGTGTTTGAAAAGACACAATATGTGAACGGCCGCCATTTTTCTTGCATGTACATGGGGTTTCACCTGGAATTTCAGGATTTACCTGATTTGTTTACAAATGGGTTATGCATCCATTTCTTGGCAGTTCATGGGTCCTCCCTTTGCCATTGAAACGTCTATATTTTCTCATTTTGCTAGCTTGTGGGTTAAATTTTGTTGCTCAAGTGACCGAGATGTAAGCAAGAGAATATGGTCATTTTTCAAAAAAAAAAAAAGTTACAAAATATAAGATTGCTCAGATGATAAATTAAACAGGAATAATTAATGATTTCGTGTGTGGCCCGGTACTAATTGATCCACGGACCGGTATCAAGGGTTGGGGGCCACTTAGTTGGAAAATCGATTTATTTCCGAGACTGAGGTATTGCATACTGGTATCATATTGTATCCAAAATGATGGTATTGAGCCATCCCTACATTGTTCATTTTATTTTATTTTTTGTATTTGCCAGTTTCTTCTTTGTTCAGTTCAATTAATACATTTTGAATTGAGCCTTGTTGGTCGGCTGTCTTTCTGCGTTTGCAATTCCAAGGGACTGGTCACAGGAAAGATGCACTGAAGTGCCCTGTTGAAGCTCTCTGTTACCATAGAAACCACTCTTAGCTGCCACTCCAGGCACTGTAGGCATGGAAACGGAACATATGACAGTGGTCCAATGGTTACATCATTGCAGTGCCATAGATCTCAGGAGTGTGTTGAACTGCACTCTTCACTTCATTGGAATGTGGAAATCTTGTATGAGCTACCTGTCATCTGGAACTCGTGCAACTCTGAATGCAGGCCAATGTTAGGTCAGGTAAGGTTTTTTTTTTTTTAATGGTCTTACTCACCATGTTAGCAAACTGAGTTTCTAATGTAGGATATTAATAGAATTCCTGGACTAGACTAGAACTGTTGTTAGCTTTTAGATATGTTCCTGCTTGATAAGAGGTGGATGTTATAAAAATGGACTCTGGGTGATCGCCTGAACCTGCTTGGTCTTTTGAAATTCATTGGCTAGTGCCTTATTTTTCTCCCTGTAATGAAGATATAATGAAGGGACTTGGGTGATGGTGGATGAAAGTCACTATTTGGCACATGTGGTCTGAAATAGAGAGTCGATTAGGACCAGGTTGCTTTTTCTTTTGTTGGGTCCCAATGTTGAAACACTCTTCAAAGGTCTAGCTCACTTCCTGTCTCTACAGGATGCGTTTTATTTGTTTGTTTTACTGCTTTGGCACAGTGAGCCCTCTGGATGCGCACGCTTTCATAGGCAATGAGTTATTATCATCTAGGCTTTTTTAGTTTACTGTGATGCTAAACAGAGTGCACGATCAAAGCGGAGCTAATGTGGAGTCAGGGCACAGGTGCTGTTTATGTGTGGTTTTTACATTTTATGTATTTTTCAAATAGCTGATGCACTTTTGTTCACCATTTCAACTGGTCTAATTGAGGTTGCGTGACCGTTATTCATTTTTAATTTTTTGGAAAATTTTGGTCCACCAGAGGTTCCTTGACAGCTATTATGCCTTTGCCATTTTTTGTTAATTGATTGATTGATTTATATAATCGTTTGATTTAAATAGTTGAATCAGAGCAGATTTTTTATTTTTGTGTAATGGCAGACATCATATTTGGTATTACATGGACTATATAAACAAAAAAACTGAAAAAAACTTTCTTAAAACAATAAGAAAAAGTTATACTTGGTACATGTACAAAAAAGTGTTTCTTTAGGCTCGTACACACTGAAATGCTTTTCGTTTGCTTTTATCGTCAGCGTTTTTTGAGACGTTTTTCCACATTAAAGCCCAATCGATTTTTCTCTGGCATTGAGCAGAAGAGTATGCAAAATCACTCCTTGACGTTAGATGGCACACAGGGTGGCGGTAGGCTTCTGACACCCGCTTATAACACAGAAGAAGAGAGAAAGTTGACACACTTGTTGTTGGCGATTTGAATAAGCATGGATGGTTCAAGTAGCAGCTCCAGCTTTAGCGATGATGGAATGATTATTATTCACCAGTGCAATAAGCAGCTTCACGTTCATATCACCTCTGGGCATCTTCAATATGCGCTTGCATTGACAGTTTTGTGCTTGATCGTCTCCAAGTGCTGTTTACTGCAACTTCAGCAGCTCCATGCACTTGAACAAAAGTGCCAATCTGATTGGTGGAGCAATGCGGCGCGTCAATACAAAAAAAACAACACTTTTACATCCTACTTATTGCGCGATCACATTGGCGCCCTTTATTTAGTCACAGGGCGTTAAATGTCGATGGAAAACACGAACAAAAGTGTCCCGGTTTGAACGGGCCTTAAGGGTTGGTTTATGTATTACAGCAAAAAACCCGAAAAAACTTTGTGTTTTGGCTGACCATTTACAAGACAACAACCTTTAGGCTGGTTGAAAACAAACTTCTAAAAACAGGTTTTAAATTTGGTGACATTATTGCAAGCTTTTTAAAACTCTATTTTTGTGAAAACTATGCAAATACATCACTGAATGTGCAAAGGAACAGTGTTTCTTTATAAAGAGGTATCACCAACTGCTGGCTTGGAATGCATAATACATCACTTTCTAGTTCATTTGTGTGGATTTTCTGTGTAAACAGGAATTTCGATTAAATCTTTTTAAAAGAAAGGAAATGCTTTCTGTTTTTAGTATATCATTGTCATATAAATGTACCATGTTTAGAGGATGTCTAATATAGTACATTTGCGAATGTTCACGTTTGAGATTTTATATACACGTTGAAAATGCAACTTTTTTTTAATTCCCTTTTTTGGTTTAAAAGAGTGAGATATTGCACGTGGGAAGTCCAAATTTCGGTTGCGTTAAGGCAATTTCCTATTGATGTAGACTTAAGTCTTTGAGTCCAAGATAAAGGCTGAGGATCTGAGTAAATGGATGGGGGTTTGTATGCAATCCTATCTGGGTTTATTTATAGTGCAGTAGGCGTGAGGTGTGGCTAGCCCAGACACTCAGACATGCTGTTCTGTGATGCCATTGCATACCACATGACTGCTGTTTGCTGAGCAATAGTGGGATCGCTGTGGTATATAAACCAGCATCCCCTATTCCTATCCAAGAATCTTTTGCTTTTTGTTGGGTCTGCTAGATCACATAGTATTCTTGGGTCATTCTGTGTCAATTCAAGCAGAAGTCCCTACTTATATGTTTTTTTTTCATGAAGTAAGAATTAAATTTTTTTCATGAAAACTGGAATGCTAAATGTCGTAGATGTATCTTTACTGAATATTGTACTTTTTTTTTTTTTTAATTATAGAAGGTTCGGACTGGCAATTTAAAGCCAAATTAAAGTGGGGGAGATTATCAGCATTATAAATGTATAAAATGTACAAAAAGATGAATGTGTCAATCTTTGTTTTACTATATGGCTGTGGTCACTGTCAAAATGTATAAATAACTTGTATGTCTGTAACTCATGAGGTTACATATTAAAATATCTAAATATCTTTTAAGATTTTCTTTCTTGAGAAGTGTGTCTGTTTGTGCCTATGATACACTTGCAGTGAGACAGAGATTTCATTGTGGCTCCATGAGTAAGTTGTTAAATTCTACACCTTTTCAGTGGTCAAACCAATTTCTTGGTCTTTTTACACACAGATTAGATATGTAATGTTTAATTCTTTAAAAAGATGAATGTCTGAAGAACAAATACTGATATTAGAATTGAAAATAAAAATTATCTTTTTTTTTCTATGAAAACAACTCCAAGAACAATGTGGTGTACTCTGAAATAAACTTAAATAATAATACCCTATTTGTCCAAAATAAATAAATAAATTGTGATGCCTTGTTAAATCATTTCATCTGAAGTTGTAGAGAGGTTTATTTTAACTCTTTCAGAAAAAAATCTATTTTTTGTCATATCGTGGATGAAAGTGAGACTAAAGTTTAATTGTACTCCGAAAAAAAGGAACTGAAAGATGTAATAATGTTTTTTTTTTTTTTGACTCTTTAGCATGTCATAAACCACAGCCAGGAATAAGATCAACCTCTCTATTAAACAGATTTAATTAAAGCCTATTGCTGTTTTTTTCAGCATTAAACACTTTTACCAAGCAGTCTATTTGTTTCACAGATTTCAAAATAAACATGATAAATTAACAAAAGATGCCATTACACTTACTTTATGCCAGGTGATGCTGAATAAATGTATTCAGGTGAACAGATGGCTGGTGAAGAGCATTCAGTGTTTGTTGTTGCTTGGCAATTCGTAGTAAACAATCTGTAAAGATGTGGTGTGGCTAGCTTTAGCATATAGTCTTTTGTTTTATTGGTCTTCATGTGTCTCCTGTAAAAAAAAAGGTGTCTCACATACATATAAGTTTAATATAAGCTTAGATCAACCAAAATTACGGTAATAGTCTGTATTTGGCTGCCTGACTTCTGATAACCTGGCTGCTCGTGCAGGTCCGGCTGGCGTTGAATGTGACCTAAAGTACATGCAAACGTTGAGGGCTTTCTAACTTATAGTCCCATGTGCAATGTAACAGTCTATTTTTTGTTTTAGTTGACCTGTATTTTCTTTGAGTTTTTTGCTAGTTGGACCTCCATAAGAACAAGGAAAAAGTTCTGTTTGAGGATTATAACATGGTCGTTTCCATGTACTCTGCTCTTATTATTTGGCTATGTCTGTATGTAGATTTTTATATAATTTTATATGCTTTTTTATAGCGCCTTTAAAGAGCCCATATTGTACATTAAACAAGGTCATATTTTGGTTTTGGGTGTCTTCATCAACAGGCTGAAATGCATGCAAGGTCAAAAAACACATTCATTGTCTTATAATCTGCGTTTATTTTTACCTTATTATCCCAGCGACTCCCATATGAATCGTTCAGCTATTCATTTGTTCCCAAACAACTCCTTAGCGCGATGCTAAACTGCGCTGATTGGACCGATAAGTCGATGACCCAGTCTGTTGCGATTGGTCGACAGCGCTCAGCGCGAGAGAATGCCCATCACGGCATAGTGAATACGTGAGCATACCTGCCAACACTCCCGTTTTTCCCAGGAGTAGCCCGTATTTCAGACCCATCTAACGACACCCTCCCGATTTGTTATTTTGGTACGGTCTGTGAAACCCCCGGGTCGCCAACATTGGTCCGATCGCGGCGCCCGAAACACGCTTCACAGGAGTTAAGACAGCTCACTCCCGAACTCAACCTCCCCAATCTCCCAGCATATTACTCTATTGTTAACCATAACTAAAAAAACAGCGACAGACATTCAGTATTAATGCTGACAGCAGCAAAAGCTGACCCATTACGACGCATGACCGCCGCACGTGAGTAGGAACAGCCCATGGTGGCCATAGCAACGATAAACAGCAGAGGAACACGAGCTCACAAATGCATTTTAATCCGTAAACAAAGCGACACGCGTCGCATTTTCAAAACACAATTAAATACATAATTTGCAAGCTAGAGAAAACAGCGAGGCAACAGTTTTAATCACACTTACGTTGAAATGGGGGATGAAGGAGAGGTTCGATAGAGGGTGCATGCCAGATTCACGGTGGCAGGCCAGATCAGCCGTCAGGCCACTGGGAAACGTCCCGGTGCTCCCCATGCTCCTTCCGTTAACGACGGCCGGCGAATCCCCCGTTGTAATAGTGATTTTAGAAGCACTCCTCAGAGGGAACACAGCACAAAGCTGGGCTAATGCCGAGGTTTATTTTTGCAAAAATGCCTCACGCACTGACTCTCACAGCTTTATCTTTAGGAAGGGAAAAGAGCACAACTTTCCCCTCACACTTCAGAGCATTGCGTCCACGACGTAACATGATTTAACCTGAATGCGATACAGTGCGTGTCATCTTCCACTTTCTCTTCCTGTCTGTGGGCGGGGCCGGGGAGTTTCAACTTTCCCGGGGTCTGTGTGCGCAGCTAGTGGGCGGGGCTTATGTTTCGTGTTCACGTCATGCCGAAACGGCTAAAGACTCGTTATAACAACGATTCATTTGAAGAACGATGAGTCGACTCTTTTATAGATGAATCAATAGTTTTAAACACTGCACTTTCAGATTTATGCCTTAGCTGGACATTTCACTTCACTTAGAGCTGTGGTACACACTACATGCAAGCTCATTTTCAAAAACCCATAATATGGGCTCTTTAAGAATTGTCTGAGAGCGGATATGGCAACTAAAAATGAATTCTAGATATTTACATATTTTTCCTAATGTTTTGTTTTGTGACCCTTTAGCATTTCAGTCGTACAAAAATAGACGTACAGTCTTCAGCTGTGCCTTTAAATTTGAGCTTGGAGCTATACTGAAAACCTCATCTTTGTGTATCTTTGCAATGTTCTTACTTGGGCAAAAGCAGCTTATTTCTACTCTGGAAGTTGTAATCTGGCATTGTTGACAGAGAGCCAGTGTTTAATGCACCACAAAACGTTTTTATGTATTAGCCTGAATGAAATGATGAATGAATGATTTTAGTTGTGAGGTCGCAGACTGAGATGAATGTGATAAGAAAACCACATGTGCTAAAGAAAAAGTACTCTAAACCAATACTTTAATCTAATCAAAAAGTCTCATGTAGTCAAGTATTACTGTCTCATAAATCATTGAATGAACTGAATGCACTGTAAGCCTTTTCTTCGTCATGTTCGACATAATTTGAGAGCTGCAACTGTTTTGTTAAAGCTTGTTAGGCTTAAATCAATTAAATTACTGACTGCTTATTCAAAGGACACCATGTTGTTAAAGCTTTAACTTATAAAAGGTTGTTTGCTCGGTTGGAAAAGCAATTCTTGCATGTTCGTTTGATTAGTGTGTACTTGGATAGCTTATTTCGCAGAACAAGTAGTCACATTTTCACCATTGAAGTAACCTATTTGTCCTCATTTTGAAAGGACCTGGAATTGTTATACATTTATTTGTGTACTCATGTAGTGTTTGCTGAGAATTGAATATGTAACCTGTGGACAAAAAGAGCTGTCGTGTGACTGATCTGGCAGTGCAGCTGACCTTATTTCACCGTTGGCTGGCTGTGAGCTCTGAGTTCCAGAACTCTACTAGCACTGTTGGATTAAACCTGTGACACAGATGTCACCACGAGTAGGGTTACTTTCACTCTACCCTGTAAATAAATCCTTGGCTTTGTTTCCTTTAATCTGAATCTGGCCAGTTTCGTAATTCATGTAGAATTGTATGGCTCCATATTGCTTCCATTTTCCTGTTAAAGCCAATTTTTACTTGTGGTTGGTCTGGTGTAGCTTTCACAGTCACATACTCTGACGCTGTGATTGGTCGGCTTAGTATCGATAACAGTGGTGGAAACAAAACGAGATCATTTGCCAAAATGTTAAACGAGATCATTTGCCAAAATGTTTAACGAGTGTTGAGTTGAAACAGCCAAAGACTATAAAATACACAAAAAGTCACTCATTGTTTTGAATGGGGGGAAAAGTAAAGGTCAGACATCCCACTCTAGTCATGACAGCCTGGTGCCCGGTTGCATAAAGCACCTTACGTTTTTCCCTGAAGTATGACACTTAAGGGTTAATTTCTCCTTACCTAAGCCTATGATCACACTGCGAGGCTTGGTGCTCAAATCAGATTTTTTCTCAGATCTGATATTTTTGCATAGCTGTTTATACTGCTGTTATAAATGTGGCCAATATCAGATTTGCAATGTGAACAGATCATGGTCCTAAACTGACCCACATGCGCAAAAGTGCAGTTAAGGACAGCACAGAATGTCTAATTATCCACACAATGTGTATACTGAAGCACGTTGTCATGCTTAATGTAATTATTGCCCCTTTCACAGACAACCGTGGTGTATTTCATGAGCTGTGAAGGGTTGTTCTGCTACTGCTAATGTGTATTTGAAACCTTAAATAAATCTCTTGTGATCGAAAACACTGATCATTTGTGATTTATGACAACCGCGGCGCGTCTATCTGACCAGCCGTGTAGTGAACTCATCAAGGGTTAATGAGCAGCCGCAGACTGAACTGTGAAAGCGGAGTTGGTTTATCTCTGTTTGCAGAGTTATTTCATTTTACGTCATTATGAACAACAGATACGTGCAGAAAGGGGGTTTGGGTGCTTGAGCACCTGCACTTTATTCTCTCAGAGAGAAAGTTTGTCCTTAAAATGAAAGTGCCCTCTCCTTTGAGCACGGATCCACTATCCGCAACATGCCCCGACACAACTTCGTGATCAACCCGTGCCCCAATCGTTAACCAAACTGGTTAACAAGCTCAAGTTTTGCCTTCAAAATCTTTTTCAAAATGATCAACCAACTTACTGTGGTAAAATAATTGCCCTGTGTGCCGATCTACTGCTGCTGAGGAGTAGATGATGTCTGCAGCACAGAATGATTACGCATGTCGCTCAAAGATTATGTAATAGTCACATGAAAGCCGACATAACCGTTCACACTGCGGTCGCATTGCAAAATATCAGATCTCTGTCTGATTTAAGACTACATATGAAAGTGGCACAAATCTGACATGAAAAGATCAGATTTCATGCGGTTTGGGCTGTTCACACTGTCAAGACCTGAATCACATGTGGGCAAAAAAATCAGATTCGGGCCACATTTGCCTGCAGTGTGAACGTAGCCTAGGAGAATAATTAATGGTGTTGCATATTATCATTCTTAAACACTTCTCTAAGGTAATCTTTTAGCGTTTCATGTCACAGATACAAGATTGTTGTTTAAAATATATATTGTTGCAGTTTTACAGAAAACTTTTTGGACAAGAACACCAAAAAAGACTCCTCGTAAGTCATCATAAGCAGCAAGGTTTTAATGTGTGTGAGACAAGACAGGCACTAGTCGTCAAAACAGTGAAAATCTTCAAGGATGCTTTACAGAAATAAAACCTATATTAAAACTACTTGGCTTTAATTCTGCTTAACACTGTTCACTTTACTTAAGTTTCGCATTATTAATGTAGAAATTAAACTTAAACCAGGTACTGGATGATAGTTGATTGTTATATTATTATAACAATTGCACTGCAATGAAATCCATATTGTAGTACAGTTTTTCATCAATAATTGTGTTTTAATTAACTGTGTGTTATTGTTGGGGCTTTCCCCATTCAAATGCAAATCACGTTTAATGGCCAGAAACTTGTAAACAGAGGTCATTGTAAATTTGAATTGCCATCAGGAATAAGTTGGAAATTACTGATTAATGAGATTGCGCATGATAAACTCAGAAGATAGACAACTTGTTAATTCTTACGGTAGTTACATAGTTTGTTTTACTTGATGACATCTGATCACCTCCTTCAGAAACAGCCATAAAGGAGGTTGCTGATTTCATTTTCTTTGAGTGTGTATGCACTAGTGATGCGCGAATGGCGGTTATATCCGCGGGCGCAGCGGAAAATCCGCAGGTCGAGCGTAAAATACACGAGTCGGGTAATAAGAAAATGCATTATTATTAATTGCAGATGAGTAGCGGTGGATGAGTTTATTTATTAATGTTTTTTTCTGGGTATTTTTTAAACACATTGAGTATGAATCGCACTTAGCAGTGAAAATAAAACCGAAAGCGGGCACATCATTTAAATGATCATATCGCATTTTAGATTAATGATTACGAGTACGACAAGCATATAATATGTTTTTCTTTCATAGCGAGTGTTGTGCATGATAATGAATGTTTAACAGTGTCTGTATAACTATAGCCTATATAATGTAAAAATAATGCAGGAGGGAATCTGATAATGACAAATGTCTGATTTTACCAGTAGAAAAACATGGTCTGATAATGTTATCAATGACAGGTTGCAACTTGCAAGCATGTGTCTCAAACATAATAATTCAACATCAGAATTTTGAATAGTTGTATTCTGAAATAGCAATAATAATAGCCGACTCAAATTAACTTCATGTTACATCTACAGAATGGTGATTGCGATTGTCCTTTTAGCCAGAATCGTGCAGCTCTAATATAAATATAAATATAAATAAATATATATCAGACAAAACTATATGTGCAGGTGGGTGGCGAGTGTATGAAGCCACGGATTCGGGTGACATTTCAGCTGATCCACACATCTCTAGTATGTGCATTAGCTTAAACAACCTGTAAAATGCTGTTTTGTTTTGTTGTTTTTTTCTTTAAGATTTCATTGGTCATTTCAAATATGAAATTGAATACCTATTTTGGCAAACAGTTTTAGAGAATTAAATGTTTCCCTATTTAAAGAGATGAAATGACTCGCCTTAAAGGCACTTCAAAATAGCCCAGACAGCATGTCACAGCTTGACTTCGAGTCTTAGGAGGGTTCATCTGGGGAGAGCAAATCCTGTCTTTCTGCTGGGTTTAATCCGTACTATTGCTTCAGTTGCATTTACGCTACTGATGTGATGAATGAATTTAGACTATCACAGAACAGTGACATCACAGAAAAAGAATCCCTAATGCTTCACTTGTGTGATAGATTTATATTATTTGTGTTGAAGTGAAAAGTGAGGTTTAGACCCAGTTAGCAACTGAATATAATAAATTGTATTTACAGTTTCTCTAAATTTTAATTTAAAAGCCCTGTCTCTGAGTTAGACTATTTTGATTTGCATTCAGGTAAGCTTGTACCAGTAAAGAGTGGAGGAACTATGACATCAATTTGTATGCAAAAATCCAGAATCAACTTAGATCGCTTAAATAAGGTTTGAGGCTAACACAAACTCAAGATACTTTCACGTTTTATCCTAAGAAATTAAACGCATCAGTTACATCTCACTCTTGATTTTATTTTATTTTTTAAATTGGTTCTTTAAAAAGACGGTTGCTACCAAGTTGCTAAATGGGACTGCAGCTAAGCTAAACTGGTCTGGAACGCAACCCGCTTTAATTTTACAGCTTGCGTTGCGCATTTGGATTCATATATATTTTTAAAGTCATTTCATTAGTAGTATTTTATAGTTTGCTGTTTTTTCTAAATGAGCATTCATATTGTGTGTAGATAATGACTTGTAGAGACCATCATGACAGATTTCTTTCTTTCATTATGGTTAGTATCATTTATTTTAATAAAGCTATTTTATGAAGATACTGCTTACCATAGGGCACCCTGTCTTTTTTCTGCTTTCAGTATGCAAATGTGTGAAGAAATAATTTAAATAATTTAAATTTAAATATTTACTGATATTTTAACTTGATCATTTTACATTAACATGCATCTAATGATTTTTCATCTTTCTTTTTCATCTGAATTTTTTTTAACCATAACTGCATTACACTCCTCCCTAAACTCCTTTACACTCACCCTAAAACGTAGAACATATGTGACTGTAGGCGCTGCTTTTCGCTGTACTTCGTGACAAAAAAGAATATTGAATGTTCTTCATTCATGATGTGATTTCCTGGCATTTGATAGACTTGTCCCTCATTTCTGTCGCATCTATGATAAAGAATATGGGATTTGTAATTGACAGTCATTGCTAGGTTTTCACTAAGGTTAACGGCCTGTGTGCAAACAGGCAATACACTTATTTAAATATGTCTCATGATAATAATATGTAGGCACATTTTTAAAACATATTGTATGTGTTTTAAAACTTTTACAACTGTAAGGCGAAACAAATGTATTTCCCACGGGAAAACTATCCGAAAGGCATGTACTATAGGTCTATATAAAACAGTTTTTAATTTTTTTTTATGTATTTGTTTAAAATGTATAGCGTGGATTATAATATAATAGACAGTGAATCGGACCATATCTCTAAAAATAAGCTTATAACGTAATCTGTAGCAGTGGGGTGCTGACATAACTGGTGAGCGCCCTGAATGCAGTGTAGTTCGTTTTTAACCTAATGTTAGCTTTTCAGTTCCTGCGTTTGCATTTAGGGTCCAAAAGTGATAAAAGATATATTATCGGGTGAGGATTATCTGGTTGGACAAAACGTGAAAGTGTAACGAACTGTGTTTTGAATGCAATCTTTGAAAAGTCTATGGGAAAATCCTATGCAATTTTTTTTATCGAAGCAAGCGGTTTTATGCTAGCAGCCGATTGACCTACAAGGTGATGTCATAGTTCCTCCATTCCACTCTATTCTGCACTGCGGTAATTATCAATAGCCCTTAAAAATACACACAATAACTCTGGTTACTTTAAAGGGACAGTTCAACAAAAAAATTGTATTTGTTAAATTTGCTGTTTACTCTCTCCATGGTGTAGTTGACGTTTTTAAACACTGAGGATGTGATTTAGTTTAAACCGTTGTACTTGATTACAAATTTATTAAAGTCAAAGACACTTTAAAACACTTACACAGTCAAAACAAAAGCAGTAACTTTTCTATGCATTGCAGCACTAAAATCCCATAGAGCAGTGTAGTATATAGTTTTCAGTGGCTAATACTTTCAGTGCACAATATGCTGCTATAGCAGTAAAGTATCCCTGTAGAAGCAGTTGGATTATCTGGGCAGGAGTTTGTTGATTTTCAGATGCTACGCCCACTCTCTAGCTTTAGGGCCAAGAATCTCTACATGTTTATTTCATTCCAAGTTTGTTGTTAATAGAAATCCGTCTATTGAGTACTAAGACTAAACCTTCCACGTTTGTGTTCACTCCACAGTGAGAGTTTTTGGACTGTATGTGCTGGGCTTTTTTGCCCTTTATTTTTAATCTGTATGAGCTGTACTGGTATGCAATAAAATGGGATGCTTACTCATTTAAGCTACCACTATCATATATTTTTAGGTGTTTCAACCCACTTGTCTTTTTCATACTGTCACTCATTTGTTGTTTCTCTCTCTCTCTGCAGACGGTGGCCTGAGCCATGGGGGCGTTTTTGGATAAGCCCAAAACTGAAAAGCACAATGCTCACGGAGAGGGAAACGGCCTTCGGTTTGGCCTCAGCAGCATGCAGGGATGGAGGGTGGAGATGGAAGATGCACACACCGCTGCTGTAGGCCTACCACATGGTCTGGACGACTGGTCTTTCTTTGGCGTCTATGATGGTCATGCTGGCTCGCGAGTCGCTAACTACTGCTCCAAACACTTATTGGAACACATCGTTGCTGCAGGATCGGCAGATGAGCTGCGTAAGGCCGGAGCTCCAGCACCTGAGACGCCAGCCATTGAGGCAGTGAAAAGAGGCATCCGTGCCGGCTTCCTGAGAATTGACGAACACATGCGCAGCTTCACGGACCTGCGGAATGGCATGGACAGAAGCGGCTCAACTGCGGTAGCTGTGCTACTGTCTCCTGAACATCTGTACTTCATTAACTGCGGGGACTCGCGGGCCCTTCTCTGCCGCAGCGCTCACGTCTGCTTCTCCACCATGGACCATAAGCCCTGCGACCCTCGGGAGAAGGAGCGTATACAGAACGCAGGCGGCTCTGTGATGATCCAGAGGGTTAACGGATCGCTGGCTGTATCCCGAGCACTGGGGGACTATGACTACAAGTGTGTAGAGGGCAAGGGCCCTACAGAGCAGCTCGTGTCACCAGAGCCTGAAGTATTTGAAATTGCTCGGTCAGATGCGGAGGATGAATTTGTTGTGCTGGCATGTGACGGTATCTGGGATGTGATGAGTAACGAGGATCTGTGTGCTTTTGTGCGATCGAGGCTGGAAGTGACGGACGACTTGGAGAGAGTGTGCAATGAAGTGGTGGATACCAGTCTTCACAAGGTAAGGTTTCTAGTGCTCACTTTTGTGCGTGACTTTTTATGTGGCGTGATTGCTTTATTTCCAGTGAGATTGTTTTTGTTTTTTCTTTTTTTCAGGGAAGTCGAGATAATATGAGTATTGTATTAGTTTGTTTGCCAAATGCACCCCAGGTGTCAGAGGATGCTGTAAAGAGAGATGCAGAGTTGGACAAGTATCTTGAGTCACGTGTGGAAGGTAAGAAAGAGAAGAGGTCATTGCATAAACGCGTAATATCAGTCTCTGCACCATCAATTTGAGGGCATTTATACGCGTCTCTGAGCATGCCAATCTACTTATTTAACTTATTAAACATGTGGAAAACATAAGGGTGCCACATCCTCTATGAAGTTTAGCACACTCAGAATCTTCAGCTCCCTTGGCATCTGCTATTGCTAAGCAACCATCAGCTGCACTCCAGGGAACAACCACTGATAAACCCTTGCTGTAGCTCTGATACTAGTTTATTTAAGGCAGACATGTCAAACGTAGCCGTGCAGTTCTTCCTCAAAAACTGCTTCAAAATACTTATCTGTAGGTTTCAAGCAAGCTTGTAATTAGAGTTTGACACGTGTGATTTTAGAGAGAAAAGGAAAAAAGCGCCAAACTGTTTGGGTGCATTTGTCTCATGTAATTAGTCTATTGTTGTAACTAAAATGTGTATAATGCATACTAAGGCTGAAGCTGATTGGTTGGTTCATGCAGCATTTTGAAAAGTTGAGATGTTTCAACTCGCTGTGCTGTAGTTGTGCCTGAATATAGCTATGTAAGCAACGCACCATTTCTCGTCTCATTTTGAAATAGTGAGCTTTCAAGTGTGATATGTGAACAGTTGCTAAAATTCCATTCATAATGCATCTCTTACGACCATTTGAGTGGAAAAGAAGCCAACCGACAAGGATGTGGATGGCAACTAACCTTTGTGTTTCTTTGAGTTTAAAGTACAATTGCTTTGTTTTGGTGAGCTTTCATAAAACATGTGCCAAAATTATGGACACTTTAGAACATGGGTGTTAAACTCAGTTCATGAAGGGCCGCAGCCCTGCAGGATTTAGTTCTAACCCTGCTTCAACACACTTTACCTGCTGGTTTCAAAAATGCCTTAAGAACACAATTTATTTGATCAGGTATGTTGAAAATGAGTTTGGGTGAGTATGACACCACTGCTTTAGAATGCATGTATAACTGTACCTGGGCCTGAGAGAGGATCAAGCAGATGGCCTTTTTTATTTTGGGCCATTATATATAAGCAGACCTCGACAATTAGGACTGCCCAATGGCCCGGGGCCAGCGTGAGAGACGCATTGGAACAGTAAACAGGATCGTTATTGGCCCGATCAGGCCAGTGCGGCTTTGTCACTAAAGTTTAATTTGCTTGCGACTGTTTGTCAATTGCGTGCAAATAGGGTGCTTTCACACCTTCACGTTTGTTTGGGAACCTGTCACTTTTGCCCAGTTAGCGCAGTTCTTTTGGGATATGTGAAACCCGCAATCGTGCTCAGATCCATGTCAAATGAACCGGTCTGAGATCGCCTAAATGAGGTGGTCTCTGCTCGATTGAAACAAACTCTGGAGTGGATCTATCACAGTGAAAAAGGAAAGCGATCCAATGAACTAACGAACCAGGCTATATCACAGTGTATCATAGTTGTGTAATAGCCATATATACGGCTGTATAAAGAGAGAATTAGAAGTATGACGGTATGTCATTACTACTGGCAAATGTGCGTTTCATGTCAAATACGAAGGTGAAAGCATGCTGAAATATTGCAAAGAGCCATTAGGAAAATTGACAGAAATTACCATCTCATAATTTTTCCATATTTTAATCTTATAATATTTTGTGTTTGGTCCATTGTTTTGTTCATTTCTGCACTGACACCTCGAAAGAAAGATCAACATTGATCTGCTTCATGATCTGACTGTAGTCTCGCTTCATCTGTTATTTTTCTCTATGATTTATAGCCTATATTTATATAGCCTTTAATGCATAACTCTAGCCAACATTTTTTTAAATAGATTAATTAAATAGTTATATTTTTACAAAACTTAACAACTGAAATGAGGCTATGTATGAGAATGTCTTACCTCTGATTTTTGTATTTGATGACGATGTCTGTGGGTGTCAAAAATAAAGTGCACATTATATATATTTCAAATTTAGTTTCATCACAATTGTAATTTTTTAAAATTGTCTGTTGTATTTGAAGAAACATTATGCTGAATAAAAAGTGTATGTATACAGTTATGTTTGGCTTTTGACACATTATTTAAAGTATGTGGCTAAGAAATAGCTATTAACTAATTTTTTGGTGGGGCAAGTAAAAAAAAACTGAACCACTTGCACGATCGGGCCATTTAAAAAAATCCTTAGATTTTTACCCTGATAAACCCAGAGTAAAATTTAATAACCTACTATACTTAATTCTTTTTTCTAAGTTTAATGTCTCGATTGCCTGACACTGTTTCTTTTTCTTTCCTTTTTTTTTCTCCATTGGCCTTTCCTTTCTGTATTGGACATTGAACATATTCTGGCAAGTGGTTGCTAGTTTTGTGTGGATTTGGGGGTTATGTAAACTCTTGGCCTTGAGCTTTGGTCAAAGGTTGGGGTAACGTTGTTGTAATGTTTGGCTGGGTGCTGTGAGAGCCTGAGGGAGTCATCAGCACTGCTGCTCTGTTGAGGAATGTTCTGGCTGAACATCTAACTGGCAATAGGCCCAGAGCGGCCCAGAGCAGCCCAACTGGGCCACAGACTTTCCTTCTAGAGTCTCACTTTTGTCTCACTCAAGTTTCCTTCTTCATATGTTCTTACTTTGCAGTTCTCTTTTACAAAAGAATACAATTTAACACCAGTGATCTAGTAATGCATTGCTTCTTTCTTAGTACACAGCACAGAAGGGTCTCACACACAAAGCATTCGGTTTATTGTGAATTAGTTTATTAAATATTTAACAAGGTTTAACCTGTGGTTTGTCATTTCTTTCTCAGAACTCATAGAGAAAGCAGGGGAAGAAGGTGTGCCTGAACTGGCACATGTCATGAGCAGCTTGTCCCAAGAAAACATCCCTAACCTCCCACCAGGGGGCGGCCTTGCCAGCAAGTAAGTAAAAATCATAGTCAAAATCTACACACCTGCACAAATGTAAAGGCTTACATGCCAACAAGTTCACAGATTCCGGCTTGACTTTGAATCTTGCTCTATAACCTGTACACTAGTTCACACATTTACAAAAAAGTTTTTGCTTTTGTTTCTTGACAGACACAGTGTTATTGAGACAGTGTACAACCGATTGAACCCCCAAAGAGAAGAGGATGGTGTAAGTATGAACAGAGTTTGGCTTTTTAATTGTCTAAAACCTCCTAGTATAATGACATGTGTGCATTTAGACCCTGGTCTTACCATAAAGATATAGAAATATGACCTTCCCCTTGATCTGTTGGGTTCATCTCATCATGAGACGTTGCCTCGCGTTTGCCACCTGGCTTACTGGACCTGTTTATACCTGGTATTAGCATTCATTAAGCAAGTGTTATTTTCTCACAGTGTGTTTGCTCTCTCCATCCCATGCCACATGGCAGCTTCTCTTATTTATTTTCTGCTGAGAGTAAAACATCCTGCTCGAATCACAGCTGTAATGAGCTCATTCCAATCATCCCCTGCCCCAAAGCACAGCGGTTGAGATCACCTCATCACAAACACTCCTCAGATAAACATCAGTTTTTGATAACTAAATGAATGTAATCGCATATAAGTAGTTGTTTTTAGAAATGCCATTATCAAATGTTCAGCCACGTCTCATGTTGATGATGTCACTGCACAACGTGTGATCTGGTGAAAGTGCGTGCTGCATGTTGTGAAGCCTGCAGTTTGAATAGCTGTCTTGTGATTGTTACTATAAATAGAATCACTTTGCGATGGACAACACCTCAGGAGAACGTGTCTGTTAGGTTTGTATGTTAAAGTAGTATGACACGTTCTCACAAGTGTTGGTCTGGATGCCAGTTGGACAAAGCTGAAGTTTTGATCCAAAAGTTCCCTTCTCCCCTACTGGACATCCTGGAGATCTGGGTTGTGTGTGTTTTGATCTGTCCTCATTAGGTTTGTCATGATGCCAAAAGTTCCTTGTCGAGACTAATGCCAGTGGGATTTCAGTATTATTAAAGGGCCACAAAACCCCCCTGTCTCAGCAGGGTATTTTCATACCTACAGTCTGGAAAAGCTCAGGAAAGTGGGTGTGTCCAGCTCTGTTTAGTCAGAAGTGTCAGGGGAGGGAAAGAGGGAAGGTTTTGCATAAAAATTGGAGTTTCCATTTGGGCACGCGCTGATTTTCAAACAGGCAACACACAAACACAGACGCAGGGGGAGAAAGACAGTGACTGTTTACATTGACATCAGTCATCCAATTATTTGCCAAATTATTAATTTGTCGACTTTAACGGCAGTTTGGCACTTTTACTTTTATCCAGGAACATTTCCTGCATGTCCCCCGTGACAAAAAAGATGTGAGAAACTGCTAAGAAAGTTTTTTTTAATGGAGCGTTTAATACCGTGTGGCGTAAGGGAGAATTAAAAAACCCTCCGCATTTCTTGGTAACTCAGATGCACTCGGTAGGCAGCGTCAGAAAGCCGTGTGTATACACTATCTTGTGACAAAATGCGGCGAAAAATTTACACGAAAGTAATTGTTTGACTGCAGTGTTTACATGTTTACACTCGGAGAGCAGCATTTACAACCGATCTTTCAGTCTATAATATTGTAGTGATATTAACGTACTGTAAACTCAGTAACAGTTCTAATCATTTTGACTAAGGTATGTCTTTAAACACTGAAAGAGTCCTGCTGAAGATACGAACTAACTTTACTATCTGAATAAACAAACAAAGACCACTGATCGCTCATTTACCAAATCTGTAGAGCAGGACAATCAACATGAACTGGAGCGGCATCTGTTTTAAAAGTAGACAAGCGGCAAATCCCGATTTCACCATTGCCAGGCGTGGAAAGCTCTCCGGTGAAAAAAAAAAAGTTTCTTACAGATGCATTTCTGCTGCGTGTGCATGGCAGTCCAGCTGCACTCATAGCAGGAAATGAAAACAAAACCTTTGTTGCAGCACATAAACAGAACACCGACGACCTGTGTCTCCAAACAATTCTTCTTCTTCCACTTGTTTTGGAAACACAATGGTACAGACGTCCACTCTCCACGCTAGAATACACGCAAGGATCTAATCAGCGTGACGCAGCTTCAAAAATTCGTTTCAAACCGGAAGAACAAATTTGCTCGAAATAACGCAAAAACAACCAATTTTCACTCTTTAGCGAAATATATGTGTCCCAATAGTGTTCATAGCAGCGTGGGACACATATATGACTCAACAGCTCAAAAAATGTGTTTTGGTGTTTCGTAACCCTTTAATAGACTTTTTTAATATTATAGAACATTTAATTTTATTTAAATGGGTCATAGTATGTTTTTTACAATTTCAACTTTCATTGTATAAAGTTGTTGTTTGAGCATGAGATAGTGTAATGTAATATTGCGCTCATAAGGATTATATGAATCTTGACAAGTCTGATCCCAGATGGTTGTAAGAGCAACAAATAATAACTTGACTTCTAGTCGATCATTTAGGAATAGTAGCAGAAGGTAGATTTTTCATCTGTCGAACTGCATCCCAGTCATCACAAATACTGCAGAAGACATTTTGGAACCTGCATGGATCCAAGATTCTCACTGAATTCAGTCAAGTTTGGTAAAGGAAAAATCATGATTTGGGGTTACATTCAGTATGGGGGTGTGCGAGAGATCTACCTGCCTGAGGTATCAAGACATTTGTTATGCCCATTACATTACAAAACACAGGCGAGGGGAGATTAATCAGCAGGATAGCACTCTTTCTCATACTCCAGCCTCCACATCAAAGTTCCTGAAAGCAAAGAAGGTCAAGATGCTTCAGGATTGGCCAGCCTAGTCGCCAGACATGAACGTTATTCAGCATGCCTGGGGTAAGATGGAGGCGGCATTGAAGGTGATTCCAAAGAATCTTGATGATCTCTAGGAATTCTGCAAGAATGCTTTCTTTGCCTTTAATAATTTCATCTGGAATAAGTTGAGTCAGTGCAGAGATATATGGATGCAGTCATCCAAGCTCAGGGGAGTCATACACAGTATTAATGGCTTTTCCACTACACCATGACTATATATTCTAAACGATACATTATTTCAGTAAGTGCATTAAGTGACAAGACTTTTGTCTAAGCAAAGTCAGACCTTACTGTCCACATTAAATAATTCAAAACCAAGCTATTATCATATTTTTATTTTGGTAAAATAAGCTAGTTAAAAAAGCCACTTCTGATACCAAATGATCAACTAGAAGTCAAGTTATTATTTGTTGATCCTAAAACTTGGATAAGCGACTAGACTTTTGTCAGGTTGTGTATATTGTCATATTGTGTAGCCCTAAATTAAAATAATTTTCACCCAATGGGGGAGATGCATGGTTTCTGTACTCACACAACGTGTGACTTGACAGCTCTCTTTATGTGTGTGCCTTGTTAAAACTGTTTTTCAGAAGTTGTAAAACAAAAAAAGCAGCATAGTTTTGCTTACACTCCAAACATTTAATTTATATTGTGATATAATTGAATTATCTGTGGAGGATGTCAGACTTTACAATAGGGCTGCGCAATATCACTAATTTTTTGTTATCGCAACAATAATAGTATATGCAATATCCGTATCGCAGAGGTGAGATAACTTAAATACGTTTTATGTGGGAAGCATTTGGTATTTGCTATTGTTAGACTGGCGCAAAGGTGTACTAAGAGCCTCAGAGCAGAGAGCTGAAAATAAATACTAATGTCAGGAGTAGAGACATGAGAGAAAAATGACAATGGTAAGTACAAATCTGAATATCCATTGGCATTTTCACTCAGTTTTTTAAACTCTAAATGTTTTTAGTTTTTTTAAACCGTATTAAATGTAATTAGTTATTACATTTAGTAATTAGTTATTAGTTAATATATATATGTTTAATGTGTGTTAGTTTGATCATTACATACATTTTTTTATATCGCAAGAAATTGCGTAATCGCTGAACTCAACAACAATACAGTATATTATATGAAGTATTACAACACCAAATCAGAAAAAGTTGGGACAGTATAGAAAACGCAAATAAAAAAAGTTGTGATTTCCAAATTTACTTTGACATATTTCTTTGCAGACAGTATGAACAAAAAAGCATTTCATGTTTTGTCTGGTCAACTTCATTTCATTTGTAAATATACATCCTTCCCTGTCATTCAGACCTGCAACACATTTCAAAAAAAGTTGGAACAGCAGAAATGTAGGCCTAGTAATCAGGTAAATTGATTAAATAATGATGTGATTTGAAACAGGTGATGTCAACAGGTGGTTGTAGTTATGATTTGGTACACAAGCAGTATCCAAGAAAGGTCTAGTCCTTTAGGAGCAAAAATGGGCTGAGGATCACCAGTTTGCATACAAATATTTTTAAGAATACAATTTTAAGAAAATTATAGAAATGCTTAAATAATATGTTCCCCAAAGAAAGATAGATAGACATTTGGATATTTCACCTTCAGCAGTGCATAACATAATTAAAATAATTGTTAAATAGTCAAAGGAATTTCAGTGCATAAAGGACAAGGGCGCCAGCCTAAGCTGAAATACTGTGATCTCCGATCCCTTAGGCAGCACTGCATTAAGAATCGTCATTCATCTAGAAGCAATATCAACACATGGGCTCAGGACTACTTTGGGGAACCTTTAAGTACCACAATATGTAGTTACATCCACAAATGCCAGTTAAGACTGTAGTGTGCAAAAAGGAAGCCCTATGTTAACAGTGTCCAGAAGCACCGTCGACTTGTCTGGGCTCTGAGGCATTCGGCATGGACCAACACACAGTGGAAACGTGTACTGTTGTCAGATGGAGTATTTCAGATATTTTTTTGGAAGAAATGAACACAGTGTGCTCCGGACCAAAGAAGAAAAGGATCATCCAGACTGTTACCAGCAAAAGTCCAAAAGTCAGGGTCTGTCATTGTATGGCGTTGTGTCTGTGCCTTTGGCAAAAGGATCTTGCACTTTTGTGATGACACCCTTAATGCTGAAAAGTGCATAGAGATTTTGGAGCACAATATGCTGCCATCTTTTCCAGTGATGCCCATGCATATTTCAACAAGACAATGCAAAACCACATTCTGCACACATTACAAAGTCCTGGCTGCCAAGGAAGAGGATACAGGTAGTTGATAGGCCTGTCTGCAGCCCCAGTCTCTCTCCATTAGAGAGTGTGTGGCGCATTTTGAAGTGCAAAATGCGACAACAAAGACCCCACATGGTTGCCCACCTTGAGACTTATTTGCAGGAAGAATGGGGCAAAATTACACCTGAAACACTTCATCACTTGGTGTCTTTGGTCTCTAAACATCTTTTAAGTGTTATGAAAAGGAATAGCAACATTACAAAGTGCTAAATGTTTTACTGTTTCAACTATTTTTTAAATGTGTTGCAAGAACCAAAATTGAAAAATGTGTTTATTTTGAAAAAGAAAAAAAAAAGATAAAAATAATGAGAAACGTATTAAATAACGTTTGATGTATTTGACTTGTATTTCATTGTAGACAATGCAACAAAGTAAATATAGAAATTTCTACTTTTTTTATTTGAGTTTTCCATACTGTCCCAACTTTTTCTGATTTGCGGTTGTACATAATTTCCTAGTATCATACAGTCCTACTTTACAAACTCTGAACTCTGGGAAACCTTTAATTTATATTACACCCTGTACAAAAGCATAATGTGACTCATTAAAAAGTTTAAATATGAACAAATTTAAACAATAGAAAGCATTCTACTGTTTCACAGTATTACTGTTTTTAGCATATAAAATTACCTTTAAAAAATGAGACCCAAACATTTTAGTGAAATTATTGCTTTCAAGTATGACAGTATTTTAGTTGAATGTTAGTAAAGTTACTGTTTATTAATGAAGGAAGACTTTCTTGTGAGTTATTTACTTTAATGTTGTACACAGTGTAATTTCTGTTGGAGTAATTTCTAGTTTGAGTTAGATTTTTGTAACTTTGTACTTTTGACATTCCCAGGCCTAATCACTGTGTGATGTTTTGTGGGCTTGTTGTGAGGAGTAGACTAGATCCGGTAACACTTTATTTGATGGTCTATTTGAGTATCAGTAGACTGTCTGCTTAATATATGTTGATACTGACATTTAACTGTCCTTCAACGCATTTAACTGAAACTTTGCAAGTACACGCCACTACCCCTAACCCCAACCTAACAGTCTACTTATAATCTAATGAGAATTAGTTAGCATGTAGATGCAATGTAACTTAGATTCAACAAACGGACCATCAAAATAAAGTGTGACGACCCTAGATCCTTGTGTTTCTCACTGATAGCCAGAGACCATATGTGATAAAGATTTTTAATCAGTCCATCCCACTTTTCTGTTGTTAATTCATTTTTAAATACCAAAACGTGTTTTTCTTAGCCAGATGAACATTTTTTTAGTGGTATTGCGGAGTACATTATTTTAAAATAAATGTATGAACATTTGCTCATACAAATATAAGGATGGTGTTCACATCTAGAACACATAGTCAAAGATATTACCAAAACTAATACTGTATGTGTTCACCCTTTGATTAATGCAGCCCACCTGTTTCATTTGGTAAGTGTATTACTAATTGATTCCAATGTTTCTTGAAGAGACTAGAGATTTTTTAAAAAGTTTTTTTAAACATTGTGGCAGAAACTCTTTATACATCCCATGTGCATTGATTTAAAAAATGTATCAGAAGTAGTGCAGGGATTTATTCATTTGTTTATTTGCTGGAAAGTTGTTGTTGTTGTTTTTTTTTTGCAGTTCGTACTATGACCAAATTGTCAAAGTAGTACTACATTACACTTTACCTGTTACATATTCAAGCCCTGTAGATAATTAACTTTTTATTTGCGTGTTGCATTAACAAAGCAACATTGTTTCTGTCAATGAATGCAGTTGAATTTTATGTCTTCGAAAATGACTTGTTTAGATGTGTTCTTGAGAAGGATTCATGTTAGTAAACTGTTGTTCACTAACAATGTGTAAATGCACGTTGTAAAGACTGTCAAACAGCACCTCATGACAAGGCAAGGCTATCTTTCATGTTGAACGACAAAACCATACAAGATTTACTTATAAACACCTTTGATTGTCTAAGGAGATCGAAAGCTGTCAAGACAAAGATGTATATGACTCTGTGCAGGTCTTAAATTAAAAGAAAAAAATAAAATAAAATAAAAAATTATTAATTAATAAAAAAAAAAAAGAAAAAAAAAATATATATAGTATAAGTTTTTATCGTTGATGCTTTGTACATTGGTCAAAGATGAGTTCCATTTGGCGCCTGCTTCAAATTAAACTTACAGTGTGATTTATATGCATAGAAATCAGTTTACATGGTTGAATTAACTTGTGAAAAGTAATGTAAAATGCATTTATGTAAAAAAGAAACGTAATTATTTTGACCTCTACTTGTTGAACATACACAATAGTAAGTGATCATAAACTGTTATATTTTAAATCAGTAAAAATCTATAAAACCTACAGATTTTTGAAAGATAATGGAGAAGTATGAGGATTAAAAATAAAAAGACAATATTTTGCGGTACTTAAAGCAGCATTGAGCACCCATAGTAATAGCCTTAGTGCCTTTTAATAATGCAGAACTTAAAGCTGCCTCATGCACAGCTGACATAACTTTCATTCTGCACAAATTGCAATAATTTTATTTCATGCACCCGAAACATGGTATTGTGGCCAGGGCCTTTGTGTTTGGGATAAAGTGCATCCAGGAGGTTATCGCAGAATAAAGCGTATAAGATTGAAAGCTTTTTTTTATGAAAACAACCATCCTGCACGCGCTAGATCCTGCTTATTACACTGCTACTTGCCACAAAACATGAAAATATGAGCCTTAATAGTTTATTTATTGTGTAATTAAATGCAAAGCTGACAAAAACAAAAACAGCTGACGTAGTATACACTAACTTGCTCATTATTCAATCACAAGATGCCACAAAGTCGTTTAAAATGGTCAGACAGGCAGATACATATGAGTGTTATTATATGTATTTGAACGCATTCACTCATGGTCAAGGTGATTTTAAACTCCTAGATGAGCCGGTGTTATTCAGCTATCTCAGAAGACCATGTTGCGACTGGCCAATCAGAATCAAGTATTCCGGACAGCAGTGTAATGTGATATATTACTGTGATGAATTAAGGCACGGTTAATAGTGAAATTGGTTAATTGCTGAATCAGTTGTATTGCTTTTATTCTTTAATTGTTACTTTGGGTAGAAATTATTAAAGCAGAGTTGTACCTTTGATTCAAATAAAATCTTCAACAAAAAAAGAAACTTGACAATTCTAGTTTCCAGGTTCTGGAATCACTGCAGTGCTTAGCTTTAATAGAGTATGGGAGACCAGGGGCAGTTTAAACAACAGTTCACTTCATCCAAATGGTGTTTGTTTCTTTTTGTGTGACATGTAAAGATTTTTTTGCTGAC
Organism: Danio albolineatus; assembly: GCA_903798035.1. Taxonomy (NCBI): domain Eukaryota; kingdom Metazoa; phylum Chordata; class Actinopteri; order Cypriniformes; family Danionidae; genus Danio; species Danio albolineatus. Next base: position 1,629,486 of record CAIGQQ010031933.1, read on the forward strand.
TCCATTGTAGCTACTCTTCAGCTTTTTATTACATCTTGAAGATTATCTTAAATGTTTGTTTCGTAAATGTAGATTATTATAGATCATCCCGTTTTTTGGAATTTACATTAAATGTTGAGGTTGTTGTTTTTATGCACACAGTAAACCCTTTAATACAATATTTATAACAGTTTGAAATTGTTAATTTTTTTTATTGTTTTAAAAATGCAATTTAGTCCTGAAGCAAATCTTCTTTTTTTCTTCAGTTTTCAGCACCATAACTCCAGTCTTCACTGATTCTTTAGAATCATTCTTATATGCTAATTTAGATGCTCAGAATTTTTAGTTTTATTCAAAAAATAGTTTATACGTAATGCATAATTATATAACAATTATTTACACAATTTATTCTGTTTCACAACTTATGAAATGTGTAAAAAAAACACCTTTTAATAGTAAAATAAATGTATTTTTCATCTCTAAATGTATTTACTGCCAATTTCACAGCATCTTACGAATAAAAGTTTTGAGTGTTGATGCATATAAAAGTTAGATTTTAACATCACAGTGTTACATTTGGACTAACACTTTTAATATCCGGTATTATTTTCAGGTATATGAAGAAGTCTCTCCAACGCTGATTTAATGTCTAATCCAGCTGATTGTGCTCTCTGTGGTCTGCTTTTTCTTCAGAGCGGTGCTGATCTGGAGGACCCTTGGTAGTCAATTCCACCTGAGGAAAGAGCCGCGTTTCTACACAAGACATCAGTCTTTTTTTTTTTTGTTCCAGTGAAACCAGGAGATTCAGCGGGCAGTCTTTCAAGAGTCACAACCCAATGGAAACACAGTACAACCAAAAGCATTAAAAACTTTTTTCTAATACATGAGGGAATGAACGGGAGTTCCTGTTTTAAAAACAAAACACAAAAATAACAAAACTACACATTGTACATAAAAAAAAAGGAAAAAAAAATTCTCACTTTTTTGTGGTGGCTGTGGGTGTTCATTTTGAAACTGCGGATGATGTTTTGTGGGATGGGACCCATATATGTGCTGTGGTGCCTTTTCCAGTTGGCTGCGAATTTGAGCGAGGTTTGCTAAAGCCGGATACACAGAGCCCAGGATACAATTGAAAAACTTGGCATTGCCAGACCACAGCCTCTGATCTGGGGTTACGGATCATCACTGGGTTTATTGGAGGATATATTTGACTGACAAATGCGTGTGGAACATGAATTGCTTCATTACTACATAACCTGCGTGGAAAGGATTGAAGCTTGTCTGCTTTTTTGCAGCTTCCCTCCCTCCCTCGTGCGCTGACTGACCTTTAGGTAGAACCTCGGACTTCATTTTTGCAGGTTATCACTTGAGTGCTTGTCAAAAAGCTTTTTAATCCTGCTGTTTCAGAGAATATAGAATATATAGAGATAAATATATATATATATAAAATATATATATAAATTCATATATATATATTTTTTATTTTTCCCAAGTTTGACGTTCTTGTGGCTTAACGTGTGAAGCAATAGAGTTGCGTTGGTGGCGACTGACCGATGAGCGTGCCACGTTGTGTGAATTACTGAGATTGTTCATGTACTCATGTTTCCCAGCCACCCAGGATTTGTGGGTGATGTTGGCTAAAAGGGATAACTGCCCACCAAAGCCACGCTGCTTTTCTCAACTCCCCGTTTGTATTATATCCCAGTCTTCTCTCACTTTCACAAAGCTGATGTGAACTTGCAGCAAACATGCCTTTTTCTTCTTTCTGTTTTTTCTTCTTTTTTCCTCCAGAGTAGGGCTGTACGGTTTGGGGAAAATATCGTATTGAGATTTTGCTGACATTTGATGAGATTTGATTTTGTAAAGCCAAGCTTCAGCTCAGTTTTGCAGCACACATTTTAAATAAAAAGAATACGAAGCTTTGAGAAAACTAAACAGTTGACTGCTTGGTTGATGCAATGTTAATAGTTTTGATTTTATGATTCCAAGGACACAATGCATAGAACGACACACATACAGTACACATAGTTTATACAGTGCACAGCATAATTGAGTACACTCCAAAATGAATACTTCTATGAATGTTTCAGTAAATATAGGTAATATATGTTAGTGCATCTTAACAAAACGGTTTTATTAAACAAAATGAGTGTTCACCTAACATCTTTAGGCATAAAAATATACCATTTAGATTGAAACATATTGAAAAGTATTGCAAACAAAAAACTATTTGTGTCCATTGATTTTTCCTCGTTATTGGTATTGTATTCAATATTTTCCTCTAACATTAATTTGGGTCTACATGGGTTTAAGAAAGTTATTATAAGTTATTTTGTTTAATTTGCTCCAGATTTGGTTCTAGTACTGATTAATCTAATCAGTGTATATGCTCAAATAAAATATTGTATTGTGTCCTATGGCAAATTTTTATTTAATCCTGGGCACTTTATTAATACAGTGAGGGAGTGTATGTGTGTGTGTGTGTGTGTAT
>CAIGQQ010031933.1:1632355-1667229 GCA_903798035.1 Danio albolineatus
CACAGTTTAGTTCCAACCCTAATTAAACACACCTGATCAAACTAATTGAGTCCTTCAGGCTTGCTTGAAACCTACAAGTAAGTGTATTGAAGCAGGTTGGAACTAAACTGTGCAGGGCTGCTGCCTTCCGGGAACTGGAATTGACACCTGTGGTCTAGTGGCTGGGAAAGAGCTTTATACAGTGTCTGGTATAATGTTAATGTTGTTTTCGTGTGTTTACATAGATGAATATAGCCATGGAGTAAATGCAAAGTACAGTTACGATCTCTTTGCCACATTATATCATTATGATAACATGATATCATTGCCTACAGTGATTTCCTGAAGAAAAATGCCAAAAAAAAAAAAAAAAATAATAATAATGCAAGAACAATTAAATATGAAGTTTGTTTGTAGAGATTTTTTAGATTTTAGAGAATGAGATGACATTTGATGACGTGTACAGGTGTAGTAGTGCTGTCCCACTAATTTTGATGTAATTTTGACGTCAATTTTGAAGCCCTTCCCCTTTGCACACTGCTTCAAGGGCCAAGGGGAAGGGGTAGGGGAACAAAAATAGAATTGGGATTGGGCCTAAAAAAACCCTGATGTGTTGAAGAAGATTATAATGTTAGATGTATACATTTAGCATTATCAGCAACAGCCGCGATGATTCATTTTCACAATAATGTTTACATTTTTTTTTATTCATCTGGTAATTTCTTTATTTTTCTTTTTATTAAAATTACAGTTTCTAAGTTATGTTCGTTAAAGCTAAAAGTTCCTTGCATTACTGTTTTTGTAATGAATGGAAAGCAAATGAAATGACATTTCTCTTCTCCTTTTTTGCTGATGCGAAAAATGGTTCGTGACTCAAAAACCATAGTGACCGGAACCATGAGATTTGTGATCCATTACACTGCTATTAAGAGAAGACACTTTTTCCTTATATAATAAATTGCTTGCACCACAGAAAAAGTGGCGAAATGCAATAAATGCATGGTGGCTTTTGGAGGTGCCAGACCACCTTTTTTGGGACAGTTCTGGGAGGTACTGTAATAATACGGAACCACTTTGACATACTATGGCTAAGGGATTTTAGAATGACCAAATCAACATTTCACCAGTCTGGTGGTTTGTCCATTAATGACATCTTGCTCTGCCCATATTTGTTAATGCATGATCTGTTAAAACAAAATCACAGGACTTTTGAAGCGCATGCTGGAACTTATTCTGTAAATGTGTGCCCATCTTAGTTTACGCACTTTTTTGCCGAATAACGTTTATCCTAATTAATTGTACAAACTGTTCTCTATGTAGATCAGTGGTTGTGCGCCTACTTTTTTATGCAGATTTTCAAAATGTACGCTCTAAAAAAAAAAGGTTCTTCAGTGGTTCTTCAGTAGTTCTTTATGATATTTGAGGTGCTATTTAGCACTTTTACCGTGTAAAGAACTTTTAAAGCACCATGAAGGTTCTTCAGTGGTTCTTCAGTGGTTCTTTAAGGTGGTCAGGGTGCTATATAGCACTTTTACTGTGTAATGAACCTTTAAAGCACCATAAATGTTTTTCAGTGGTTCTTTGGGGGGTTAAAGTGCTATATAGCACCACTACTACTGGTAAGCACTTGTTCTTATAGCTAATTCTCATAACTTTTATGCCGGTTTTATTTGCGGAAAGGGTAAAGAAACATTATGAGCACCTTAAAATATAGGTGCTATATAGCACCATTTGACATAAGTACAACATAGCACCTATTTTTTTAAGGTGCTGTATAGCACCAAAAAAGGTTCCACCCTCGTTACGACCAAAGAACCAGTTTTGGTGCTATTTAGCACCTTTTTTTTTTAAAAGTGTATGTGCATCTTGCTGTTTCCATCAAGAATGTTTTATGTTACATTCCAAAATCTGCTTATATTTCAATCAACATTGTTGCCAACCAATAACTGACAAACTTCTCCAGTCATCATTTGTTTGCTGCATTTATGGCTATAGTTTGAATTTTAGCATGTTATGAGCTTCATAAATAACATGAGGGTTAATCATTAACGTTCCAAGCTAATTACAATATTATAACCCTGTTATTGTAATGTCATGACATTATAAAATGCTCTGCTTGATAACATTTTTTTCTGACCCAGGTTTAAAGCTGATCATGGACTACATCCCGAACCACACCAGTGACAAACACATCTGGTTTCAGCTCAGTCGTAATTACACAGAGCCCTACACAGACTATTACATCTGGGTTAACTGCACAGCAGATAAGCCTCCTAACAACTGGGTATGAATGTCCATTCACACACTGCAAACAACACAGCGAATTGTGACAGTTGTTATCTACATGCATATTGAACTTTATGCAGGGTATCTGCAGATTTCTGAGAGTGACATTTTTAATACCAGACAGAATGAGATTTAAGACTAATTAAGGCCTTATTTTTATACTAGGGAATTTAATACATAAGGATTTGTAGATGTCCTGTTATTGTTCAACATCAGTGCCATTTCAAAATGTTTGTCCCCCAAGTTATTAAATGATCAAATTCTTTATTCTATGCACATTTTGTTACATTTATTTAATTAATTAAACTGATTACAAACATGCAACGAGTAACTTCTGGTTGACAAGTTTCAAATTGTTTGATTTGTCAGGTGAGTGTTTTCGGGAATTCCACCTGGGAGTATGATGAAGTACGGCAGCAGTGCTATTTCCATCAGTTCCTCAAGGAACAGCCAGACCTGAACTTTCGTAACCCCCTGGTCTTACAGGAGATGACGGTAAGACTTGGTTAAAGAAAGTGTGTAAAAAAGATTGACTATAAACCATGCCTTTTGTGGTTACACAACTTTTTAAAAATATCGGGTGCCAGGATGTTGTGTGGTGTTCAGTCAATCATTGGACACTTAGTGCACTGGTAGTTCCTTTGTTGATGTGTGAGACCAACCTACTCTGAAGTAGGAGATCATTTTGTTCTTACAAAAATAATTCCCAGTTCCTGTGGTGTAAATCGCCTCAAAAGCAGTTATAGGAACTTTAACAACTGTCCTATTATAGAGATTTGTACACTTTCCTTACAAAAATATGACAAACGATAAGCATTGGTCTTCATAAAAACAAGATTTTACGTTGCTGCACTGAAGATGAACATGATTACACACTTGCATGTAAAAGTTACAATAGGTGGGTTTTTCAGTGATGCCACAGAGGAACAACTTTTGATTCCACAAGGAATTTTACATTAAACCATTGCTAAAATAGCCATTTTTTCCTATGTTGCAGTCACATTAGTGACATTTCATTGACATTTTGTGTGCAAAATGTCACATTGTTAAGATGTATAAAGAGTAGATAACACAGAAGTCACTTTTAAACCAAGCAACTCTGAGGGAAATCTGAGTCGCATTCAATTGAACAAATTCCTATTGTAGTGACTCACAACTTCACAATACAATCTAATTACTAATAAACAAACCTGTACTTTTGATTGAGCCAAATTTACAATAAGGAAACATTAGGCCCTGTTTACATCTCGTATTAAGATGCATTTTGTCAATCTGATAACAACTGAACTTTACTAAAAAAAGAAGTGCAATTAAAAACTTAAATGTTTTAAGCTCATTTGTGTTTGACCACTTGCAGAGGCAGTTGAAAAGAGATAGTGGTACAGTATAACTGCTAAGTGGTTGAATGTGTTTAAACAGCCACAAAATGGCTGGCCTTGTTTCTGAATGTACATATTATCCAAGAGAGATTTACACCACGTGGGAAGAAAGTCATCACCAATATAAACACAATACATCATTTAAGGAAAAAAAAAAAAAAAAGAAATCTAATTAAAAAAAATCTAAATCTTAAAAAGTTTTTTGACTGGTTAAAGTGTCCTGTTCTGCAGTTAAGTAACCCCTGGGTAAAGTAAAAAGTAACCCCTGGGTAACTAAAAGTTATGCATTTGCAGAAACTTTGAGAGGATTCATTATTTTCATTTGCATGTTGAAATCCTGTGTCAGTGAGTAAAAACTCCAAGTATTGATGAGGTACATTACCATCTGCCAAGTTCAAATGCGTCTCTTGTGAACACTTATGTTTTGGATTTTTCCAGTGTTGATCGTAATCTACCTGTTTTTGTACATTACCTTTTTTCGTTTCACTTTCAACACTCAGATATGTCTTACATTCATTTTACACTTATATTTACCATCATCCACTCAGGGTCGGATTGACAAAAAAGAAAAAAAAAATTTCAGCCAAAAAAGAAAAATGTCTGAAAATTCATCCATCCATCTTCAACCGCTTATCCAGGACCGGGTCGTGGGGGCAGCAGTTTCAGAAGGGAACCCTAAATTTCCTTCTCCCTAAACAATGTTTCCAGCTTCTCAGCTAGGATCCTAAGGTGTTCACAGGCAAGCCAAGTTACATAGTCCTTCCAGCGTGTCTTCTCTGAGCCTCCTCCTGGTGGGAAAATCCTGGAACACTTCCCTGGGTAGGCGTCCATGAGCCAACATAAAACAGATCCCTAAGCCACCTGGCTTCTGTCGATGTGAAGGAGCAGTGGATCTACTCCAAGCTACCCATGCAGTCTCTTTAAGGGTGCGCCCTGCCACCCTGTGAAGAAAACTCATTTCAGCCACTTGTCTCTGAGATCTTGTTCTTTTGGTCATGACTCAAAGCACATGACGATAGTTAAAAGCCTTTCAATATGAGCCAAACAAGGCTACGTTGAGCCACAGTGACCAGCACTGCTTAGTGCGCTAGTTTCACTCTCCATGCAACCACAGTCATTGCACGATGTGAAGTGGCTTTCAAACCAGACGTGGAAATCTCTGCGCTATGAAACCCATTCATTTAACCAAAACATTCAATGGCTGGTTTGTTGTTGCACTGATCAAAACACAAGAGCAGCAGAGCACGCCACGGTCAAAGTTCTGAATAGCTCAATATTCCACTCTGTGTATAATCCGTTCATAAACCCATCCACTTTTCTGTGGATGAACCACACTCTGTCCAGAAAAACGCAGTCACTCTAATAACGTGTTGCCACCGTCAGGACATTTTTTTTGGTTCTGAGTAGCACTACTCTGTGTTTATAGCTTCGCTGGTAAAATGACGCCTCTCAACTTGTTTACTGTTGATTAAATGTGGTTATTTTATTGACTTGTGTTTTTGGAAATTAGTATAATTTGAGTTCAGTTTTGGAATAATATGTTGTTTACTAAAATAATGAATAATTATTACAAAACATTTTTGTTTTAGTTTTTGGCTAAGTTCATGCAGAATTTTTGGTTTCTCCCCAGAATTTCATTGTCTCTCTAACAAAAACCCATCTTAATTCCAGGTGTTAACTCTGCCAAAATGATGCTCCATCTGTTAAATAACACGTAGTGGGAATATTAGCCTTGAAGCTCTTTAACAAAAAGGCTCTTCATGCAGATCTGCGATTCACCGTAGCATATCATGTTTCACCACAAACAGGGTCCTCTTTGATCTTCGTTTCATGTCTGTGTAACAGGACATAATCCACTTCTGGCTGAAGAAAGGGGTGGACGGGTTTCGCATGGACGCTGTGAAGCACATGCTAGAGGCCACGCATTTGAGAGATGAACCTCAGGTTGACCCTGACCAAGATCCAGTAAGACAAACAATCATATTTCCTCATAAAACACTGAGTTTACGCACTGACTTACTGAATCACTTCACCTGATTGACAAAAGTATTTTTTGAACTCATTCAGGGGTGATTTTCATTGTTCTCACTATGCCATTTAGGGATTACTAGTGCATATTTCTCTGGATTTACTGGCAAGTCATTATGATTATCCTAATTCTAGATGATTTCAAAGTCATTGTAGATTTAGCCAAGGCAGTTGAAAGACTCTCTGGTCTTTATGGCTGTTTTCTTTATTGACATATTCTCATATTCTCTTTTGGTGCTTGTGTGCTTGTTAGCACTAACTAACCTAGTTAATAATTATAATACATTTTATTTAAAGGTACCTTTCTGGGAACTCAAGAACACTGTACAATAAAACAGGAGCAATAAAACAACAAGAGAAATAATAAAAAAAAGTATACGCACAATACAATTAAGTATTAAGAGCCACCAAGTGAGTTTGAATAACGTAAGAGAGTCAATGTTTCTGATGGCAGGTGGTAGTGAGTTCCAAAGCCCCCCGGGATCAATTTTCTCAATTCTAAAATGATGCCGATTACTGTTAAAAATTGGTTTCAATAATTTTTCCCCCTCATTTCGTAAGAATGCCATGAAATATTTATTAATTTGATACACCAGAGGAAGGCAAAAGGTGTTGAGTTTATTCATTCATTCATTTTCTTATCGGCTTAGTCCCTTTATTAATCTGGGGCAACCCTTCCAGCTGCAACCCATCTCTGGGAAACATCCATACACACTCATTCACACTCATACACTACGGACAATTTTAGCTTACCCAATTCACCTATACCACGTCTTTGGACTTGTGGGGGAAACCGGAGCACCTGGAAGAAACCCACACAGCCAGGGGGAGAACATGCAAACTCCACACAGAAATGCCAACTGACCCAGCCGGGGCTCGAACCAATGACCTTCTTGCTGTGAGGCGAACGTGCTACTCACTACGCCACCTTGGCGCCTCAATTGAGTTTAGTGGTCTTTAAAAATACATATATACTGTTGTAAGTAGATGGACATAATGCAATCAATTTTGTTAGATTTTTCTTTATTTGTTATTAATCTTATTCAATTTGTTTTTAATTATTTTTTTAAAGTTGTAAAAACGTTTCTTAAGAAAGGTTTAAAAAGGCGGCTGTTTATAAATTTTGATTTAGTTACAAAAAGCAATGATGTTTGCATTTATTTGATCAGAAATATTGTGAAAACCTTGCAAAAGGGATATATATATATATATATATATATATATATATATATATATTTTTTAAACAAGATACCTTTTTACAGAATTAAATGTATTTTGAATGTCCTCAATCTCTTTCAAAATTTTCTTCCATTTCTGAAAATGCTGCTTTTAGATTTTTTTAATTATGTGTTCCACATGCTAGTTAATTTTTTAAAAAGGAAAACATTAAAAACACATCTTTTGAAAATTATATATAACTTATTTACAAATAAAATTAAAATAGTAACTGTTTAGTGTGTGTAGCCTGACTAAAATTTAATACATTCCTTCTCTACTCAGTCGGAAGTGGACACCGAGTTTGAGCTGTTTCATGACTACACATACACACAAGCAGGACTCCATGAAATCCTGACAGACTGGAGGATACAGATGGACACCTACAGCCGAGAGCCTGGCCGATACAGGTCTTCTCACTTCACCCAGTTCTAAACTAATCATCTCTGTACTTCTGTCTCAATAACAACACCATTGTGTTTTTACCACTCAGGTTTATGGTGACAGAATGTTACGACTATGAAGAAATCGATAAAACCATGAGGTACTATGGCACAAACTACGCCAAGGAAAGCGACTTCCCGTTTAACTTCTATCTACTGTACCTTCCTGATGATCTGTCTGGAAATCATGCCAAAGGCCTAGTTGAATTGTGGATGTCGAACATGCCAAAAGGAAAATGGCCAAACTGGGTGGTGAGTGACCAGATGTTTGTCTGTTTATTAAGAATCACATTATTTAACAACAACAACAAACAAAAAAAAAACTCCAGTGGGTAAAATTTACCCATGCATATGATTGTTTTGATATAGTTAAACACGTTTGATGTCACTGTATGACACCGTCTTCACCAAGTTATGTCTAGAGTCATTAACCTTAGTCATCAACTACTTTGTTAGGCCAACTGAAGAAACAACATTCACCCATGATATCAATCATCTACCACAGGGCTTGCAAAATAACTAGCCCAACGAATTTGATTGAGAAGTATGTTGTGTGTTTACATACATTACCTGACAAAAGTCTTGTCATGGATCCCAGTTGTAAGAACAACAAATAACTTGACTTCTAGTTGATCATTTGGAAAAGTGGCAGATTTTTCCGATGAATCATCTGTTGAACTGCTTCCCAATCATCACAAATACTGCAGAAGACCTGTTGGAACGCTCATGAACTCAAGATTCTCACAGAAATCAGTCAAGTTTGGTGAAGGAAAAATCATGGTTTGGGGTTACATTCAGTATGGATGCCGGTGGAAGATCTGCAGAGTGGATGGCAACATCAACAGCCTGAGAGATCAAGTTATAGACCATTTTGAGGGGATGTAAACAAAAACAATGGCCCCAATGTATTTCCTGTTTCACATTATTAATTTCTATAGCTTCCAAGAATCCCAAAACAGCCACATTTTGATAAATAATGTTATAATAGCTGTTTTATCATTAAGTTATGATTAAATTGCCTCTTGTCAGAGTTATGAAATAGTTTGATAACAAGCAGGAAATGTTCATGGGCTAAAGACATGACCACATTGAAATGGTCTATTTGTGCTGCCCGTTACATTACAAACCACAGGACAGGGCAAATTTTTCAGCAGGATAGTGCTCCTCATACTTCAGCCTCCACATCAAAGTTCCTGAAAGCAAAGAAGGTCAAGATGCTTCAGGATTGGCCAGAACAGTCACCAGACATGAACATTATTGAGCATGTCTGGGTTAAGATGGAGAAGGGGGCAGTGAAGATGAATCCAAAAGAATCTTGATGAACTCTGGGAGCTTTGTCAGATCGTGTACTAAAACTCAAATGTGCCAATACTGAACGATCAAATGGGGAAAAAAGTAGTTTTAGTATTTATGGGAAATTTATTATTATTTTTTTAATGTTTGTAGTTCATTTACTTTGATTATTGATGATTTCTCCAAACTCACCCTTAAAATATAAAATTGATAAAATATAAAATTTCAAATGCATTTTCTTTGGTTTGTTCCTCGTCTAAGTCTGTGTCTGTCTGTTTGTCATCTACAGGTTGGAAACCATGATAAGCCGCGTATCGGCTCAAGCGCTGGTAAGGAATATGTGCGCGCTATAAACATGCTGCTGCTGACCCTGCCTGGAACACCCACAACATACTATGGAGAAGAGATCGGCATGGTAGACGTCAACATATCCGTCATTCAGGATCCCGCAGGGCTGTATGATCCAGTAAGTGAAAGAAAAGAAGTCATAAAGTTTTTACAAAAAGTGTACCATTACATACCCAAAAATGTAGTGCAAGTAGACTAAAAGTATCTGTTGTAATTATTACTTAAAGTATGAATAAAAAGTAGACCTCTTCAAAGTACTCTAGAGTAGTGAGTATTACGCAGGGAAAGGTTGATGCGTTTACATGCAATTTATGCGTGTGTGTATTACTAACATTCTGTAGTGCATTTAGTTCTTGTTTAAGGCCATATCAGTCATCACACAGTCGACATCTGCCATCTTCTCATCAGTTGCTATGTTTCCATCCAAAAATGCGAATGAACTTTATGCGCAAAACTGGATTATCGCATAAAAGACGTGCGAATAAAGCAGCGTTTCCATCCATTGAGTCAAAGCGGACAAAATCGTCACTTCCTGATTAACTGGTGCCAAATATCAACTAATAAGTAAAAGTAATTTGCTGCAGTAGGAGATGCTGTGTCGATCTTTTCCTCATTTAATAAATGACTTGTGCCTCAGAAGGCAATCCTGACACGCAGTGAACGTGCGGCGGCGTTTGAAGGTGTCAGACGCGGAGCACAGACGCTCTTGATTCTGGAGGTCATTAATAATATAATAACACAACTACTGAAACGGTAAGGCGTTTAAGAATGACCAAAACAACATTTCAGATGTTTTACGATGTGCTCAGCCTGCTGGTTTTGTTCATTTGCAAACATTTTAATCATCATATGATCTCTTACAACATCACATGACCTTTTTTTAAATGCGCATACTGGAATTTATGCCAGTGTTTCCATGCCAGTTTATGCGCATCTTTTCTTATCGAATAAAAAGTTTATCCTACTCAGTTATGCGCATGTTTTTTTTTCACTTTTTCAAAATGTATGCGCATCATGGCGTTTTCATCAAGCGTTTTTTATGAGCATATCCAAAATGCTAATAAAAATAGCTGGATGGAAACGTAGCTAGTGACATGCAACCTAAACAGTCTCTGGGTCATTGCATGTAAAGCAGAGGTGCCCAAACTCGATCCTAAAGGGCCGGTGTCCTGCAGATTTTAGCTCCATTCACAATTAGACAAACCTAAACCAACTAATCAAGCTTTTACCAGGTATTCTGCAAAGCTTCCGGCAAGTGAGTGTATTGAAGCAAGTTGGAGCTAAACTCTGCAGGACACTGGTCCTCCAAGAACAAGTTTGGGCACCCCTGGTGTAAAGTAAAGTATCTTCTTGGACACTTTTTGTGCGTCCAAACAGTTTGCTGCATGTCTTAATGTAGTTCAGTATGATGGATTTACCTTCTATCTGTGATTTGATTGGACTCGCAGGACTGATTTTTCTAAATAAAAATAAATAAATAAATAAAGTAGTGACTGCAGGTAGAAGGAAAGTAGTGGAGTAAAAGTACTGATATGGCACTAAAAATGTTCTCAACGGAAAGTAAAAACACACATTTTTAAAACTACTTAGTAAAGTACAATTCCTGAGACAAACTACTCAGTTACAGTAGTTTGAGTATTTATAATTGGTTACTTTACACCACTGCTGATTTGTGATTTTCTTCAGGATGTTTTTTAAATAGAACATATATCACATTTTTTTATTTATTTTACTTTTTGTATCACTTTTGGTTGATTTCCTGCATTATCTTTTGCATTCCCTGACATCCAGAGCAAAAGTAGGGACCCGCAGCGAACACCAATGCAGTGGAATAACGAGCCCAACGCTGGTTTCAGCGAGAGTCTGAATGGCACATGGCTGGACATTGCTTCTGACTACAGAACGGTCAATGTGGAGGTACATTATACACATCCACACCATTACATCAACAACAAACAAAAAACAAAGTAGAGAACATCTCATCCAGACGTTTTTGTCTCCAGGTTCAGCAGGACGATACCACCTCCACCATTTCCCAGTATCGAGCTTTGAGTTTGCTCAGAAGTTCCAATGTGATCCTGTCCCGTGGCTGGTTTTGCTATGTCTGGAACGATGCCAGTGTGTTTGCTTATTTGCGTGAGTTGGACGGACTCAATAAAGGCTTCCTGGTGGTTCTAAACTTCGGCAAGGAAAGAACAACAACAGACCTGTCCTCAGTTAAGGAGCTGCCAGATTCCCTCACTGTCCATTTAAGTACAGTGCCAATAAGCCAAACCAACTACCCTAAATCCAGAATCCCAACATCTCAAGGGCAGGGTTTGCTTCTGGAGTACTCTAGCAGTCAGAAGTTTCACCCCAACCATCAATCTGAGTGCTACGTTTCTGAGAAAGCCTGCTACCTGTCCGCACTAGATTTCCTTTACCAGTGTTGAGGATCATTTTTAGTAACCAGTTAATCTATGAAGGTTATCTCTTCTGGGTTTATCTTTCTGTGCTAGTCCTGTCCACTTCAAAATCTCATTGGTACAAAGTGTGACTCTTTTCTTCTGAGTTGCTTTGATAGTGAGTTTTGTTCAGTGTAATGAAATGATATCAAAATAAATGTTCAGTAATGAAGGTTATTTTTTCTGTCATATCATTTGTATTCAGTGTAAACAAACACAAAGTTGTCACATTGCAACTATATTTGAGCACTCGGTTAAATTAAATCTTTGTCAAATGACCAGATATTTCATCACGTTTTTTTTCCCCTCACACAATTTAGTCTAGCAATATTTGGGACTTGTTACTCAGCTTATTAGACTTTTATTTTCTTCTCCGTCGAGTTTTTTGTCGGTCCAGTGACAGTCCAAGTTCTGTGTAAAGGAAGGCTAACTGTCGGGCACTCTGTGAGAAAACAAACAACACACAAATCACTTGTAAAATACACACTCATTGGCCATTATACTATGCAATTTAAGAAAGCAAATGCAATTACAAAAAACTCCAGCAAATTAAGTAAACATCAGTTTTACAGCACACATGTTGCAAGTTCTCACAACGCAAACAAATAAAGTGTGCTGCATTTTCCCACAACGCAAACAAGCTAAGAATACGCACTGCGTTTTCTCACAACACACTAATGCAAATAGTGGAATGTTTTCAAGGAGATATAAAAACTTGACAAACCCGGTTATTGAGGCTCAGGGGCGCCGCTAAGGGGGGGAAAGTTAGGATGATTCTAAGGGCCCATGCACTCTAGGGGCCCACAGAGATCTGCTTTATAATTAATAACAGTACTATGATGTTATATAAATTATGAATGTATCTCTAAATTACAAATAAAACAATTTATTAGAAATAAAAAATAAAAAAAACGGCTTATATCTGCCCCTCGTGTCTGTCACTGTCAAATTGCACCCCCCTCCTTTCACTGTATGGTTCAGTCTGTCAGTAGCAGGAAGCGAGTTGATGCTTTGTTAAATGCGATCGTCAGGTAAACTGTCAAAGCAGCGATGTCCTCGAGGTTAACATCAGCTGCGTCCCAAATCACATACTTATGCACTGTACGCACAAAATCAATAATAAAATCAATAATAAAATGCATAGGTCAGTATAATTACATTGCAGAGTTTGGATAGCTAGCTTGGTTGTAGGGGGCCCATCCTCATATTTTTTCATGGGGCCCAAAATTGCTAGCGGCGCCCCTGTTGAGGCTAATATATATATAAAAGACAAGGGAATTGTGTAATCAGGATGTTAAAAATAAACAAAAAAACTCTGCTTTTAAAGATCACCTACAACTTAATTGAGTAATGTCACAGCACAATATCCAAATCCCATCCGAGTCTGTCACGTTTTGGGGTCCCCTTGAAAAACTTCCGTTCTGTTCCATGCTGTTTGCATGTGTTGTGAGAAAATCCAGGCGTTTTCTTTGTTTGTGTTGTGAGAATTAGCAACACGCATGCAGGTGTCAAACCGATGAAGATCTTTCCTCAGTTTGCTGGTGTTTTTTGTAAATGCATGTGCTTTCTTAAACTGCAGTGCGGTAAGCTCTCTCGGCCACCGTACATTTTACTAAAGCGATAGCTCACCCAGAGCTGAAAAATTCTGTCATCCGTAGCTTACATTTTACTTGTCACAAACCTGTTTGACTTTCTTTTTTTCTGTTGAACACAAAAGAAGTTAATTTGAAAAATGTTGAAAACCGGTAACCAAGGACCCTTTTTTAATATTTAGATTTAAAAAAATTGTACACACTTATAAAGTTAAACTAGATTGTATTATATCATACAAACAAAAAAAACTATTTAACTTTTATATGAGGTGTTTCTGTCTATGGCTGGGACAGTAAATTAGACTATAGCTGCGTCCCAAACCGCATACTTGTGCACTATTCTACGCCATTTTGAAGTATAAATAGTGTAAGTAGTGCGTTCACACTGAAAACTCTAAAAATAATAAGTGCACTTTAATTACCCGGTTGATGCACTCATTCCACCAGTAAAATGAAGTGTGGACTGATGGACACTTCACGCACTCAACGATCGCAGCTTTGCACCATAGACTGTAAAAAATATGGACGTAGTATCCGTGACGTCACCCATAGGTTTCTGATGAACCCAAAAGAAGCTACTAGTAGGCATGGCCAACCGTCGCCATTTTGTTCGCGCGTCATCGCACCAACCGAGGCATACCAAACAAGGGCAAAGAGGCAGAGCGTGGGCGGAGCTACAGGACGCATGCTGGCATTTAGCTTAGAAGGGCTTTCTTATGGGAGAAACACATAATATTTCATTACCTGCGACTCGTTTGTGTTCTGACCACACGTGCTTGGTTGTACACTATATCAATAAAGTGTTTAGTCTGTTGAAAACACTGCTGTAATACATCAAGCCACTTAACATCGTTCTTAAGATGTTTTTCAACAGGAAGAAAGTGCGAATTACATCCAAATACTTCAGATATAGTCTGTGTTAGTAAATGCAGGACTATTGATGAAATCCAGGCAGAACACTGTATGACAACGCTTCAGGAGACGATTTTATAGGGTACAGCTGATCAATCTGTCAGATTCTGGAGTGCATTAGAGTTTTGAAGAACATTATAAATCATAAATTATCCTTAATAAAGCAATTACATTTATAGATATGGTATAAGTATATAATTTCACTCACCTGGGAAACGGAGGCCACGTGAATGGTTTGTGAGCACAATTAAGCGCACACAGCATGCCATATCATCTGATAATTGCAGGAAATAATTCCAAAAGGCGACTGACTGTGTAAAGCCATATAAAACAACACAAAAATACGATGAATCAGGCGGAATCAGCTGAGGTGACGTGACGGCGACCAGCGGGACTAGCTGTCACTCAAGTGGCCACGCCCTTAATTATGCAAACTTAATTTAGCTTAATATAAAGGAAACGGATATGTTATAAAAAAAATTCACCCCCCTCACTGTTGTCATGAAGGGTAATATAAGCTATATGAACCAAAATCGTTCTTTGTACCAGGCTGTAAACACCTTTTTTTCCTGCTGTAAAGTTGGCCATTTTAACAGTGGGCTCATTAGAGATTTGCTCTATTATGGAGCCAGGACAGCCAGGACTAGCGGAATTTTCGATGAATTGCAAGTTTTAGTTACTTCCGTATTGGCTTCCCGAGGGAGAGCGGGAGGTTGCCGCTTGCTTTGCACACGTAATGGAAGGGGCGGAGCTATCAGGCACACATGTTGGATAACTTTATTTATTTTGGACTGTGAAAGCAAAATTCTCCAACGAGAGTGATTACAGCACTTCCCGATGGTGAATGCGGTTATACTCATGCCAGGTATTATTTGGTATTTTGGTCATTTATTTATACGTCATCTGGGAAACGGGTTGAACTTCCGCTTAGTAAAAAAGCCATTAGTGTTCCATTTGGGACAACACTACATACATATACTATGCTGTTGAGTGTGTAAGTGCATAAGTACATAGTGTATAGTGTGTCATTTGGGACGCAGCTCATGTTCTTTCTTCTGGCAGCCATTATCTGTCACACACTGTTCTTTTCCCTTTTTCACTCATTCATTTTCTTTTCAGCCTAGTCCCTTTATTAATCAGGGGTCGCCACAGCGGAATGAACCGCCAACTATTCCAGCATATGTTTTACGCAACCCAGCACTGGGGAACATTCATACAATATTGTATTCACACTCACACATACACTACGGCCAATTTAGCTTATTCATTTCACCTACAGCGCATGTCTTTGTACTGTGGGGGAAACCGGAGCACCCAGAGGAAACCCACACGAACACAAGGAGAACATGCAAACTCCACACAGAAATGCCAACAGAAAAGCAACCTTCTTGTTGTGAGGTGACAGCGCTACACTGAGCCGCCCGTCTTTTCCCTTTTTGAAAGTCATTAGAAGTCGTTTTGTTTCGTTATTTGAGCAAATTGGAATGCAAAAAAGTGGTACATTCCCATTAACTGCTCTTTAAGTTTACTTAACTATGATGACTGTTGCTGAAAAACTTAGTAATCTGATAAGGATCTGTTGACTTACACACTATTTGTTTTTCCTAATACTGTACGTTAGTGAATGGTTACTGGTTTTCAACATTCTTTAAAATATCTTCTTTTGTCTTCAACAGAAAAAAAGAGTCATAAATGTTTAGAACAACTTGTGTAAATAAATATACATTTTTGTGTGCTCATTCTGATGCAAACTTTGAACTTCAGCAAATCATTTTGGATCACTTCCACATTACCTAAGGCATTAAGTTGCTGCCATGTGATTGGCTGATAAAATATTCGTGTTCAGGAGAAATTAAACTTAACTGTTGAACCCAATAAAGTGGTAACTGAATGATACTCTGAAATTAGTAAACACCATATGTTGTTAGTCTCAACAACAACAGTACGATACAAGTCAATGACGTCGAACCAACAGAGAAGCTTCTGATGGAGAAGAATTATATTTATATTGCTATAAATACACTTATTTGATCATAAAGGATCATAATTACAGCCTTAATGATTGTCATGTAATGTCATGTTATAAAACATAAGCACAGCAGTAGGTGACATAACAGTTTGGCAATGTGTGTGATGAATTTGACTGTTTATGTACCTTATTCAAGGACAGATGAAAATCCTCAGGGCCGAAGTGATCAGCTCCTGGCTGGATGTCCAGAACGACCGCCGGGACACGTGCTGGTGTTCAATAGAAAAGGAGGTGAGCGTCAATTAATCATGCAAGGCTTCATATCTGCTACAATTCGCGCAGTGTTTTCTCAGCGTTCTGAAAAGTGTTTGATTATGAAAGTTGTCTATGTCCACATAGAACTTGTGATTTCTGAGAGCTACAACTTGACACAGATTATCTTAGGCTTTTCTATCAAGCAATTGTGTGTTAAATAGACGTCTAATAGATGTCTTAAAGACGTCTTGGTTAAAAGCAGACTAAATTTAGGCTGTCCATGAAAATCTAATATACGTCTAACAATAGTCTAAAAAGGGGCTAGTCATAAAAATGGACATTAGACAGACTTCACACGTGTAATCATTCACACCTGTCTATTTGATGACTAGTCCATTTTCAGACTACATTAGTCCATTTTCACTGACAGTCCAAATTTAGTCTCTTTTTAGCCAAGATGGTTATGATTAGCTAAAAAAAATGCTAGATTAATTAGGTAAAAACACACACACACACAAGTGCTTTCTGTTTTTTGCACCTTGTATTAACATGCATACAAATGCATCTCTTTTGACCACTCTTGTGTTTTTGTGGCAGTTTGAAAGCATTCAACCATGTGCAGTAAGCACTTAGATAAGTGTGTTTAAGGCTGCCTGTGGAAATGGTTGAAACAGACAAGCTTAAAACACTTGGTTTACAGCTTTATTTAGCATCATTCATTTGTGTCTAGACTGAGAAAAAAAAGCAACATAATAGCAGCTGTTGATTGTGTTGCCACATAAATGCACAATTCTGAATCTGAGAATGTGAACAGCTCAGAAATAAAAGGTCACATTGTTAACTTAAAATGATAGTAATTATGACATAATTAGAATCAGTTAAAGCAATAGTTAATTGATCATGTGACTGAATACACTTGAGCAAAATATTAAATTAAATATGAAGAAATTCATTAAAAATCTACGAAGCCTTTAAGTATTTGCTATTTAAGCCATCGTTGATTTCCTCTTTTTATTATTTACTATGACTGGATTAGCTCATTTTGTGATAGTTTGTGATTTATTATTATTATTATTTTCTATGCATTTCAAGCTGTACATATTTTTAAATGTAATTTAAAAGGATAGTTCATCCAATAATTACATTTTTTACATTTACTTGTTTCCAACCTTTACGAGTATATAAAAATATTTTGAAGAATGTTGGAAACCTGTAACCATCAACTTATGACTGTATTTGTTTTTCCTACAATGAATGTTAATAGTTACACCTTTCCAGCTTTCCTCAAAATATCTTGTTTAGTGTTCAACAGAAGAAAGAACTGACAAAGGTAAATCAATATTTAATTACCCTTAAATATCACTCCAAAAACACAACCTGACTAAGTCTTGTCGTCAATCCCAGTTGTAAGAGCAACAAATAATAACTTAACTCCTAGTTGACTCTAGCATGGGTGTGTGCGAGAGATCTGCAGGGTGGATGACAACATCAACAGCCTGAGATAAAGACATTTGTGCTGCCACAAACCACAGGACAGGGCAAATTCTTCAGCAGGATAGAGCTCCTTCTCATACTCCAGCCTCCACATCAAAGTTCGTGAAAGCAAAGAAGGTCAAGGTGCTCCAGGATTGGCCAGTCCAGTCACCAGACATAAACATTATTGAGCATGTTTTGGGTAAGATGGAGGAGGCATTGAAGATAACTCTAAACAATCTTGATGAACTCTGGGAGACCCACAAGAACACTTCCTTTGCCATTCCAGATGACTTAATAAATAAGTTATTTGATTCAATGCAGGGATGTATGGATGCAGTACTCCAAGCTCATGGGAGTCATACAAAATATTACTTCTTTTACCGCACTATGACTTTATATTCTATACTGTACATTATTTCTGTTAAGTGACAAGACTTTTGTCTCAGCAAAGTCAGACCTTACTGTCCTAATTAAATAATTAAAAATCAAGATCATATTTTATTTTGGTAAAATAAGCCTAATCATATAAGCTACTTCTGATACCAAATGATCAACTCAATCAAATGAAATGTCAAGTTATTATTTGTTGATCCTAAAACTTGGATAGGCGACATGACTTTTGTCAGGTAGTGCTTAATACATTTGGCATTTTTTTAAAAACATTTTGGATGAGCTTTTCTGTTCTTTTTAAAGATTTTCAGCTTTATTTTAATTTTATTTGTACATTTATTGGGGTTTGACATTTACGTTTTTTTGATATTTAAATTTACCTTTACATTATTATTTCTTCATTTTTAGTGTCTATATTTATTTCAGTTTGCTCATTACCAAACCGTAAGATAAAATCTAAAATCTTTAATTTAGCGTCATTTAAGCAAAAACTATCTTTTTAACACAGAAAAAAATTCAACAAAGCACCTTTAAACTGACATAAGCCAAAAAACGGCACAGTAGCTAGATAAATAAAGCATGAGTATATTAGCTCAAGTTTATCAGAAGGCAAAACCCACTGAATAAGAAAGCCTACGCGGACAACATCCAAGCCTAATCCGTTACACTGGCTCTCCATCACAACACCTGAGCATCACATCACATCCATCAGCATCAGCAGCAGCACTTTAAAGTGAGCGCTCTTGAAACAGAGTGGCCGATGAGAGGCTGCTGCGGAGGTGGACTTGGCTGCCTTGCTTCCCCACGGTGATGAGATCTCTCTGAAGTGAAGCTGAGTGTAAAAAAATAAAAATCATACGCCTAATCCTTCAAACTCTGTCATCTGCCCGTTATCTGCAGAGCGGCCGCCGGTGTTTCACAAGCCTCCTCCTGACCTTGGCACTGCCCAGTGTATTGTTTCTTATCTCTTCGCCTGATACGCTATCTCATAAACATGTTAATCGTCTGAGCTGCCAGCGTGTGTGATCAGCGTTTTATCTGCTGGAGAGGAACGGGAGAGATTAGAGGAACTTTTCTTGTTTTTTTTCTTTCTCTTTTTTGAGTGTGTGTGTGTGGTGTTGGTGAATTTAATATAATAAAGGTAATTAATGGCAGACAGACGGAGGCTGCTTTAAGACGTGCTGTTGGCGTGTATCTCACAGAGCGGCTCCAGCACAAGGTGACCTCGGCCTGATATGGAGAGGAATCGCTGCACATCACCTGTTTCCAGATCAGTGCTCTTCTCTCCAGAGGAAGGAGAGTGAAAGAGAGAGAGTGTAAGTGCTTCTCTTGAGCCTGCGGGTTTATTTGAGAGCTGGGATTACAGCCACTGACCTCCAAGTTCATTTCCATTATACTTCACTTGGTGAATCACGAGGAGTTTTTCATATTACAGCTGTAATGTTCATCAAATACACGGATGGTCAACAATTCATTTCTGATATTAATTAGGCATGTGATCATATATATGTGTATATGTTTTAAAATAATAATAATAAATAATTCTTTATGTAAATATTTCTTATTGGCCACACAATTAAAGTTAATTTTTTTTTGTTTTATCGGTTTAAATGTTTAGCAGTTTATTAGTGACCTAAGTAATATTAAATAATGTCGGGACAGATTCATACACCGCTGCTAAATAGCGCCCTAGCTTGGTTAGTTCTCTTGTGTCCACAGGATGTAACTTCACCTGTAATTAGTAGACAGACAGCTAATTCACCTGTAATTAGCTGTTTTTAATAGCTTGGTCACACTTTAAGTTGATGGTCTGTTTGTTGAATTTGTTACATTGCAACTAATTTTCATTAGATTATAAGTAGACTGTTAGGTTGGGGTTGGGGTTGGGGTTAGGGTTAGTGAAAGTTGACATACTTGCAAAGTTTTTTATAGTCAGTTAAATGTCTGTTGAATGTCTGGATCAACAGATATTAAGTAGACAGTCTACTAATTCCTTAAATGAACCATCAAAATAAAGTGTTACCAATAGTTTTAGTTAATTATAAATTATATTTTTATAAATTTGTAATATCATCTAAACACTTTCAGGTATTCGATTTGAGGTGCTATAGGCTGTAGCACTGAAGTAATGAAGACATAAGGACAGATGACTTGCAGAGACTAATAACAAATGTGCATCCTGCGGCTTTATTTATCATGTACAAAGAGTGCAGGTGGTGGTGACATGCGAATGCGCGGAAAAGTGCACAAGCAATCATCATGTTATATACACAGCCTAGGTAGGTCTACAATTATATCCTTAAAAGACGTCCGGTATGCTTTGATTACAATTGATGAGGTTTATCACTTCCGCCTAAATCAGGGGTGGCCAGACTTGTTCCTGGAGGGCCGGTGTCTTGCAGATTTTAGCTTCAACCACAATTAAATACACCTGAACTAGCAAATCAACCTCTAACTAGGATGAAACACTCTAAAACATGCTAATTCATGTTAGTCATGTGCTAAAATACATTACTGTTCTAGTTAAAAGCTCAAAGTGATATAGCAAAACCAACGGCAACATTTCCAACACACTGTTAAGGATTTTGGCCAATCCCAATGCACAGTGACAGTTGGAAAATCAGAATATTCTTGGCTTTTTAGTTTCAGACAGACTGGAATTATTAAAGCATGTTATCCGATTCTAGTTCACCCAATACATGATTTTAAAAATAAGGTCGAGGTAGCATTTATTGTCTCCCTTAGGAGAAATTTGTTAAAAAAAAGAGGTGAAATAACAGAGTTTTTTAGTCTTTAAAAGCAAAATGCCATTCGGTGTTGTGCGTTACACTGATTTGTAATTGTCCACTTTGTGTCCAAGAATACCTCCTACCATGGACAAATTGCTCTATTTTTTGTTCTAGTAGAATCTGAGAAGTGCAAAGATTTAAAAACGCTTAATGGAGCGTTTATACACTCACCGTTAACACCAACCTGAGTGGTACACATCTGGATTGCCTTCTTTAGTCTTTCCACATACTTTATGACTCCAGATACAGGAACTCTGGGGTCCTCTGAGTATGCAGTGATCAGCATGGATGGGTAAAGCTGTGGAAACAAGTAAGAATCTATTATGATATGCTCCCTGAATCATAAAACATGCACTACACTACTAATCAAAGGTTTCTGGTCCATAACTCAGCGAGTCTGCTTTTGTCATCCAAAAATGCTGGAAATACTAAGAAATAATATAAAGAAATCAAATAGAAGTTTTCTGTTCAATCATATTTCAGAATGTCATTTATTCATGGAATGCCGAATTTTAAACAGCCAGTCTTCAGTGTCACATGATCCTTCAGAATTCATTCTAATATGCAAACTAATATACTGTATGCGACATCTGAGTGATTCACCTGAGCATTAATGTTGTGGCAGGGACAGTAAGAAGCAATGTTATCTCTGTGTTCCTTTATAAGAGGGTCGCCCCACTCCCCTCTCTCCTCTATAGTGAGCGGCAGAGAAGAGTCTTGCATTGTGTTGAGAACATCCACAAAAGGTGCCTGTCAAAAGTGACCAACACATGAAACAGAAGCACTGCTGCTCACACAGTAGGTACGTAATTATGCATTAAAGATCTACCTGTAGAACTAGCGCTCTGATAAGCTGTGGGTTCTGGTTGCACAGCGCCCCCGCTAGGATGCCCCCAGCACTGCAAGCGGTGAGGGCGGTCAGATCAGGACCAGACACTCCTAAATGATGAAGAGTCTGAATGCAAGCAGCAAGATCTTCCACTCCTCTCTGCTTCTGCAGGACAGAACCTGCTCGATGCCAGGCGAGACCTCGCTCACCTCCACCCCTTATGAACAGATTTAGATATTTAGTTTTTCATATACACAAAAACCTGATTGATTGAAGTTACTAAAACCTTTATAGTAATTTACATTGAGCACTGAAAAGTACAACTCCAAAAACTCGATTTCTGAAAATCAAATGCAAATGAATACATACATGAAGAGTTAGTTTGATGACGGTTGAACCACTAAAGTCACTGTTGTCAATGTTTTGACAATGTTTTTGGTTCCATTCTAGACTTTGAACATCTTGGGACCATTTCTGTCTATGGAGGATAAGGGAGCTCTCTAACTTCATCTAAAATATCTTTATTTATGTTCAGAAGATGAACGAAGGTCTCAAAAGATTGGAATGACAAGAGGGTGAGTAAATTCTAAAATATTTTTTGGGTGAACTAACCCTTTACCCGCTGCCACAGGTTTTTTTTTGTCTGTTTGTTAAAGGTGTGAACCTACACTGGCCTCACGGTTCGGTTCGGTTACGATCATCATGCCATCAACTTGGTTCAATTCGACATCTCGGTGCATCACAGTGTATTGGTGATGCTTTCCATAGATAATTAGATTTTTTATTCACAACACAAGAATTTTTTTTATTAAAATCTACAATTATATAAACATTTATATATTATTTGTAATACAATTTTGTCCTTTAATACAACCAGTCAGATATTTGAACTGTACCTTTAATTTTACTTACTCAAAGAAAACACTCTTTTTTAATGTTTTAGACAAAACTCCAAAACATGCACAGAAGACAACATGAGCATTTACAGCGAATAAACGTAAATATATTAATATTATCCCGCTTGCTTTTTAAAGTGCTTTCAAATGGTTTCTTACACTCCTATACTTGGTCATTGACCCCATTGTCTTCATTATATCCACATAATACGCGGTTATCACACGTGTCTGGATCCACATGTAATGGCACGTGTCTAGATCCACAGGTATTGCTTAAACAGCAGAGAGAGAAAAAAGTTAACTGACAATGTCAACTGTCCAAAGTGAGAGAGAGAGACAGAGGCAGAGATGGAATTTTACAGCATTTTTCTCTAGAAATAGCAGCTCGTGCTGTACGTTCTTCAGTGTCAGTGACAGACTGCCCAGCAAACTCACAAGCAGTGAGTTGTGCACAATTATCTGCTTTTTTAAAGTGGTTAGGATCGTTTTATTTACTCGCCCTCGCCTCCTTCGCCATAGTATTCTACTGCGACAGCGCATAAATGACGTCAGTACACAATAACCGGTTAGGATCTATTACTGAACCGATTTCGAATTGTCCGCATCTGCATCTCGGTGCAATGAAAAAACAATTAATTTTGTCAGCCCTACTGTTTGTTAAACATTTGACATACTGCATTAATTATATTTATATGGTTGTGTTGATAGATTTTATTCTAATAAATTTATATTGCACAAATATTAAAAACTATCCTACACGAGTCACAGATTTGGAGTTCACTTCTGCCGGAGTTGTTCTGCATTTCTCTGCATTTTAACTGGATGGCACATGGCAGTAACATGAGAGACACCATGTCAGTTTCTAATCATAAAGGCACGATGACTTTTTATAATAACCGAATATTTATCATTACAAAGTTATTTTCAAAGAAGAAACAGTGTATAGTGCATCTTATATATATGAAAAACAGGCGGAGACATATTTTGAGTTTTGATGTTGTTGACTATTGATATTGATTAGCCATTGGGCAAGTTTTGTTGTGAAAACCTGGAAACCCTGAACCAGACAGTCTCTTCAGGGTTCTCTTGGTCAGTTTAAGTGAACCTGTGTGAATTGCAACCCAGAATTGTTCCTGTTCTGGTGTGCTCTTCTTCTGCTGCTGTTTCTCATCTGTTTCAAGGTTGGATTTGTTGCTGCGTGTGTGTTTAGAGACACTTTTCTGCATACCTTGGTTATAATAAGTATGTATTTGAGCCACTGTTGCTTTTCTATTAGCTCAAACAAGTCTGGCCCTTTTCTTTTTACCCACAGGATATCTTCTCTTTTTCTGACAAAATTCTTGTCAAGCTTAGAGATAACTGTGTTTGAGGCACCAACAAACAACCCATATTCAAAGTCATTTACATCACTTTTTTGTTTTATGACAAAAAATTGAAGCTGTTTTTCAGTACCTGACATGGCAGTAAGCCAGAGTCCAGCCATCCTCCAGCATCATTCTCTTCTCAGGACAGAAGGCCATATTGAGGTCAACACCATAAGCTCCATACACATGCAGCAGTAGAGGAGCCTTACGCAGCTCAGATAATGCAGACATGTGGAACAGAGTCAAAGGCACCATTGTACCATCCTAAAAGCAAAAACATATGAATATTATGGCGTTTTGAAATGAACTAGGGATGCTTTTTGTACCACTGCACTTTTAAGACTGAAAAAGCATCATACGTGACTGGTGGCCTGCAGGCGTGTTGTGTTACACTCGGGCATTGAGATGTGCTTGATGCTGTCCTCTGTTATTGAGAGTTTTTGTTCTCTGGAGGAATAAAGGTAGCGTACGGGTGGATGAACAGGGGAGGAAAGGAGGAAACTAAATGACCCTCTGTCTGCTGTCCCAACACGCTGCGGTGATAAATCACAGGCCCATTGAGGAAGCTGAGAGCAAAAAAGAAACAGTGCTTTTAGAAAGTTGAAAATGCTGCATAAACTAGTTTTTACCATTATCATGGATCAGGCTAACCATATCATGAGTTCCGAGATCTCACACTTACAGTATATAGGGTTAGTTCACCCAATAATGAAAATGATTATTTAATTACTCATTATTTACTTGCCCGAATGTTGTACCAATCTTTGTTCATCTCCAGAACACAAATTAAGATATTTTAGATGAAATCCAAGAGCTCTCTTATCCTCCATAGACAGTAACGGTCTCGAGAACTGGTTGTGAGATGCAATGAGCATCATTAATTTGGAAAAAATTAGGTTTACAATAAATATCAATTCTAGTGCTTCTGAGACACGGGACCCATTTAGAATTTTTTTCTGAGCATGTGAGTACTTCTACAATCAAAGCCTTAGGGTTTTTCAATTGCTGAGTGAATTGAATTAAGTATATTATATAAGTATCTGTGGATCAAGTTTATAATTTTAGATTGTTGATGTACATGCGTACTTTGCACATAAGTTATTTCTGAATGTAAGCGTTAAAATACACATTTTATACATAATTGACACTATGTTTAAAAATAATAATAATAATAATTTTATGTATTTTCCCATTTTTTAATTTTTTTTTGTATAATTGAAATTACATTTTGTTTATGGGGGAGGGGCTGGGAATAATATTTGTTTCAGTTTTTTTGTAAAACGATCCTGTTTTTCTATAAAATTTTAATTAATAGATAAAGAAGGTTCAGCTGTAATCATTTGAAGCTCCAAGAACACTTTTGTACACCAAAAAAACAGTAAAAACCTATTCTTTGGTTAAAATTATTGTTTATTATGCAATACAGTGTATTGTCATTAAAGTCAGCAGCACAACATGCAAGCACATAGTAAATGTGAACCCTGATCTTATGTGGAAAACGAACAAAGGCGAACAAAGTAATTTTTATAGATTTTCTTTTTTTGATGCACAAAACTGTTCTTGGAGATTCGTATGATTACAAATGAACCACTAAATTCTTTGCTGGACTTTGAACATTTTTGGATGTTGCTGTCAATGGAGAATCAGAGAGCTCTCATTAATTTGCATTCCAAGTATAAACAAATCTCTCAAGGGGTTTTGAGCAACATGAGGGTGAATTATTAATAAATACATTTTCAGAAATAAAGTAAATTAATCCTGTTATGTATCAAAACATACCAGACATTAAGGTTTCAGTTTTACATGTTGGGATTCTTTGAGCAAAACTAAAAAAAAAGTTCAAATTGATTTTTTTTTCTCAAATATTTACAATTTTATAAATATAAAAATGTAATTCTAAGCAAAATTTTAATGTAATAACGTTTAAAATGGCCTCTAATGAAAATGATATATTACTTAAAGACAGAAAAAACACTGTAAATGTCTTTACAGTCACTCTTAATTAATTTAGATACTGTAATAATAAATACATTCACTCTTCATTAATTTAATGCTCATTAAGGCTGTCTTACTAAATAATAGTATTCATCTCTATCTTTAAAAAAAAAAAAAATCATTTTAGGTCCAAACATTTGACACATACATTATTGCAGTACAGTGAAAAGTGATTATTGAAGTACAGATCAAAGACTTTAGGGCTTTCTAACAAGTTAATGAGAAGAAATGTATTAGATAAAATGTCATTTATCCAGTAAAACTAATCTAAAAAACATCCCTCTTGTCTTGACTCATCATCATCATTATCATCATAAAACAAACACTCTATGTTTTATGTGAATGTGTAAATCTTCACACCTGTAGAGTGTTTAACTGATAGGGCTCTTGTGTGGTAAGAGTCTGGATCTGAAGTCGACACTCTGAATCCTTCACCGTGAACACACAGTGATCCTGAAGCAGCTCCAAATCTTTAATGACAGTTCCTGGAACAGCACTGAACACAGGCACCCAGTTTGGCATAGATGGGGAGGTTAAAGATGCCCTGAGCAGCTTAAGATAAAAATACACACAAATAAAAACTGTAGTAATTTAGTTATGAACAATACTGCTTGGGTTTCTTGGCACTGGTAATACCTGATACTCCTGATCTGGTCCAGTGTTGGAGAGGATGAAGAGGTTGTTGTCTGAGTGGTCCACGTGATAAAGCAGACCAGGTTGACGGGACTGGATGAGTGTGGGGAATGAAAATGGAGACTTGCTATCAACAAACCAGACTTCAGAACTGGTTTTACTACTGCAGTTTATGGTCACAATCCTCTGGTCTCTAGAACGACTGACCTCCACAAAGAACCTGAGGACAGAGCAGAAGCTTCATTCAAAGCTCCATGAACAATTTTGTGATCCAAAAAATGACTTTGTTAACCTTAAACTTCATCAGATCAGATCAGGGTGCAAGTTTAGTACAAAGTCTAATGGCAATACATTGTTCTGACCGTAATGAACACGCACCTTGATGGTCTGACAGCAGAAGAGGAGACATAGGTTAGCTAAGTAAAAAAAAAAAAATGATGCACAAAGTGTTCATGAAGCTTACACTTGAACCTGTTATGATCACCAGTGTTGCCCTAGCAGGCTGCTGGAGAACACTCCCTGTCATTCAACTGAACTATATACCCCGTCTTGCATTGCACTCACACACCAGATTACACTTAAATACAACTGAAGCTTGTCATTACTGATTACTGGGGCTATATACATATCACAGCATTACAATATCAATAGCATTGCCAAGTGTTTCCCTGTTTAGTTTAGCTGTGTTTTACCCTTGTTTGTTTATTTTGTTTTTATGTTTGTTTTACAGCCTGCCTCGACCATTCGACTGCTATAAAAATTACTCTTATGAATTATCTTCAAGCTACCATCTATCCCTTTTGAGCCTTGCTTGCCTGACCATTGTAATATTAACTTTATTTGGATAAAACCTATGTGGTCATCACCATAATTACAGAACCAGAGTACAAGTCACATGGAATGTTTTGACAATGTTTATGGTTGCTTTTCTTGACTTTGAACCTCTCTGAACCCTTGCTGTCAATGGAGGATGAGGGAGCTCTCGAGTTTCATCCAAAACGTGTTCTGAAGATGAATGAAGGTCTCGGGGGTTGGAACGACGTGAGGGCAAGCAAATAACAGAATAACATTTTTTTGGTGAACTAATATTTTAAGGAAAACAGTTTTAGTTAAACTAATATTTTACTGTAGAAAAAAGTAAATGTTTAGGTGAAAACCGGTTAAGACTGGAATTACTAAAGACAAAGCTAATTTTTAGTCTTAGGGGTTAAAAAATCCTATCTACCTTTTAAATTACGATAACAAGCAGTTTCAAACTTGCAATATGAACTACAAATGGTCTTTCATCACACCAGCACACAATGCTCTTACTCTGGATCTTTTTCCTCATAAACAAGAGTGGTTTGGACAGCAGAATCACTGAGATGTAGGCGGAAAACATGCAGGGAACGAAGATTCTCCTGTGTGCTGTAGAAGAGAACGTCATCGGTGGCCCACTCTGCAGAGAACATTTAATGAGGAAAAACGCAAGATTTCAATCATTCAAACCTCTAAAAGTTTCAACTGATATTCAAGTTTTGTTATTACCGAAGCTGAGCACATTGTCTACATCCAGCATGACCCTTTGATTACCACTGACACCATTCAAACGTATTAACATGCATCTGGTCTTCTCATGCTGGTCTTTCTTGACAGTAGCCGCCAATATGATCTCTGTGGGAGAGAGTCGGACCCTCTGGATGGATCCATATCCACCTTCTCCCCTGTCTGCATTGAACACCTCCACCATCTCCTGCTCGCCTGTATGCAGAGATTGACTTATTCATACTTGTAACCAAATTAAATGTAATTTCTGAAATAGTTTAATATATTTTACCATGTCCCAGTGTCGATCTGTAGATCCTTTTGCCATCTTCATGGTATACATGATGCTGCCCCTGAAACTTGAGATGATGTTGAAGGATTGATGACTCTACTTCTTGTTATTATTGTTTATTACACATATGTTGAATCTATTTAAGTTGCTTACCTCTGAGTTTTCTGGCACGTCTGCAAACTTCCTGTGAACTGAATGCAATTTTCTTTTAAAATGCTGCTCTTGGCTTCTGAATTTCTGCAGTTGGGCTTTAGAGAGCTCTGCGGGTCCCTAAATGAATGAGTTGAGTTAGATTAGGAACACTTTTAAGAAGTTAACATGAAGTGTGATGTGCTAAATCATATCTAAAGTGGTTAAATTGAACTGGGTCACTAATTATGCATGCTGTTTTCATTTAATTTAATTACATTTTAAAGAAGCCCTTTGCTCTGTGCATTATAATGTGTCATTTTTATTTAAATGAAATCAATCATACAATGATTTACAGCAGACGCACACAAAATTGTAATTTAGTGTAGTAAAAGTTTAAATCCCAAACTTTTGTCAGGCATATTTAAACCAAGAATGAGTTCAGGGTAGTAACTGATCACATGTAATCATAATTATATTCTCATATTCCAAAAATGTACAACGTGTAATTACATTATTTTGCATTTTATAGTTCTCTTTAAAGATTACAGTTAATTTTAAGGATAATGATTACATGTTGACTGATACAAAGTCAGTGAATTCTGCTTAAAGGGGACCTATAATGCCTCTTTTTGCAAAATGTAAATGTCTCAGATGTCCCTAGCAGGGTTCATACACATTTTTACTACTAAAATTTAATGACTTTTCCATGACTTTCAAGTAAATTTTCATGACCTAATGTTTCATGTAATGTCTACGTATACATGTTACATATTAAGAAAAACGATGCACGTTCAAAGTTATTACAGCATATCATATAACATGCAATAGTCTATTTAGTTTAAATTAATCTTTATATCTATGTAAAATGTATTTAGATAATGATCACATAGCACTAATAATGTGAGAGGCATGTGTTTGACCATGGACAGAAAAGAAGTAAAGACAACTAACCTATATTTAAGTATACAGGCATTTGTTAAACTAATTTCCATGACTTTTCCAAACATTAGTGGGTTTTTCAGTTTTCAAAAACTTTTCCAGGCCTGGAAAATGCCATGTCAAAATTCCATGACTTTTCCAGGTTTTCCATGACCATAAGAACCCTGCCCTAGAGTGTGTATGTAAAGTTTAGCTCAAAATACCTCACAAATAAGCCTCTTTTAGGCTTTGATCTTAATTGTGCCATTTTGGTGACTGTCGCAATAAATTTAAATAAGATTGTGCTCATTTTAAATGAGGGCGGAGCTATACATGCCTATGTGTCAGCACAGTGGCAGAATCAAAAAGAAGACCAACTTCCTATGCTAATGAAGGAGAGATCTCACTAATGTACAAGAGTTTTCCCCTCTGATAATATGTACAAACGGAGAAAAATTCAATTAATACAATTTTGCCATTAGAAGCTGCCACACAACTGTGCTTAACTCCTTAAAAAAAGTTATTTTTGCATAATAGGTCCTCTTTAATTCTTATTTTTACACTTAAAGGCAAGGCAAGTTTATTTATATAGCACATTTCATACACAGTGGCAATTTAAAGTGCTTTACATAAACAGAAATAAAACTGAAGTATAAGAAAATAAAAACAAATAATAAAAAACATAAAAACAGATTAAAATGAGTAAAAACAAGTTATAAAATAATGAAAAAGAAAAAGAAAGACATAATAGTGCAATCTGTCGGACATAGCACAGTGCTCATTCAGTAAAGGCACAGCTAAACAGATGTGTTTTAGTCTTGATTTGAATGTGCCTAATGATGGAGCACATCTGATCATTTCTGAAAGCTGATTCCAGCAGCGGGAGGCGTAATAGCTGAAAGCAGATTCACCCTGCTTTGACTGAACTCTTCGAATTTCCTGTTTATATGATCATATATGATCCGATATGATAAATGTAAACTCTTTCTATCTTACTGTCACATTGTAAGCAAGTTAGGCAAAACATAATCTAAAAGTAATTCAAAAGTAGTCCGAAAATGTTACCTACACTAAGATAATGGGTAACACTTTAAAACAACGGTCCATTAATGTAATAATCTATTTACTAACATGTTACTAAGTATGAACGATCATGAACCGCATTTATTAATCATAGTTTGACATTTACTAATGCATAATTAAAATCCAAAGTTGTGCTTATTAACATACGTTATTGCACTATAAGTTAGCAAGAACTTTCAATAAACAACTACACTATTTTATTTTATTGTCATATTGTTTCATTAACTAATATTAACAAAGATTAATAAATACTGCAATAAATATGTTGTTAATTGCTTGTTCATGCTGTTAAATACATTAACTAACGGACCATTATTTTAAAGTGTTACCACCAGTTTATGTTACAAACAAAAATTTGTATCATATACTTTGCAATCAATAACAAATAATAATTGTCTGTAATCTTCCCAGCACTGTTGATGACCTATACAGGATCACAGTACAGTCATAAATAACTAATTAAATATCAGTTTAAATGTTTATAGATTATAATTCAGTAGTTTTACAAGTAGTACTATTATTTTATAAAACCCTATGACAAATATAGAGATCATATGATGTACAATTTCTCTGTATTCAGTATTAAAAATCTAATTTCTGATCTAAAAACATAACAACGGTTATTTTATACATAAATTACACACTAATATTGAGATCACGTTTTTATTTTGTATTACGTATCTGTACAGCATTTACACACCTGTAACTGCAGCATTTACATTTGCTCCTTTACATGAGGCATATTTACTCCCTTACACCCCTGAAACTAAAACATTAAGACTGTAGACTGGAGTTTATCTTACCTCAGAGTAAAGACGAAAGGATAATGTTTGTATATTCGCCCGACGTGACCTTACATTTCGAGAAAGTGATCGCAAAAGCAGCAGACTTGAGGAGGTGATTAGATTCATTTAATGCAGCAGGATGCTAATGTCTAATAATTGCTATTATGAATGAACGGCGTCTTATTGTTATTTTAAATGCCCAAACATACAGTGAATAATCATTCTAGGTAGGTGTCACGTTCAGAATATTTAAACTTCCCCGCTGCCCATGTGCTTGACCTGCTGTTTTGTATTGAAAAATACACTAGCGAGTGGTGATTCTTTTGTGTCGGATCTTTTCAATGAATCGGTTCACAAATCATTTATTTATTAATTAAACCGTCGCACTCTTAAAAATCGTCTATTCCGAACACGACCAATTGAAAATTAACCGAGAACAGAGAAGTAAATTGAATTAGCTTATTGTACTTCATATTTTTCTTGTAAAAGGTTCTTATTGACTTTTATGGATATATGAGCAACAAATTGAACCGCAAGACATTAAATAAAAACACTTATTATTTCAATTAAAGCATTTGTAAACCACCTATTTTTTCAATTAAAATAAAAGTTATTTAATAAGTGAGTGAGTTAATTAAATACTGTATCAATCGTTTTGAATCAATTCTCCTAAACGAACTGTTCGAAAGAACCGACTCGCGGGATTGAGTCACCAATGGCGCTAAAATATGACATGTAATTCAGGAAAGACTAATCGAGTGCAGAATCGTAGATGATAGCCATAAAACGACAGTGTTCGATGACTTCGGTGGTTTGTTGGATTTCCTTGCTGCCAGCACAAGTGGAGGTGGTGTACGGAAGTAGCATGGGATTTTATTACTAAGCAACAGAGAACCGGCGAATTGGTAAAACGCGATTAAATTACACCATGGACTTTAACCGCATCCGTTGAACAAATGCCAAATAAGCCTTCGATTAGACTCTGCATTCCGCAGCCGTTGTAGGGATACAGTGAGAAGTTATTTTCTGCATGAATTCCAGCAGGTTGCTTCGGCATGAATAACGTTACATTTAAAGACGCCCCTTTGGCTGCGACAGAAATGCATGCGAATGATCTCCAAAATCACGACTCTCACTGTGGAACCGATGTGGCCCGTGCACGATGGGCTCTTCTGCGACAGGTGAGGGCTTCCTTCAGTGTTGAGTTAATTCAGTGTTTGTTTGCTTCAATAAGCGCGAACGTAACGCATTATGTAAAGTGTTTTTCGCGTTAGACGTACGGATGTGTCAGAGTAGCTGCAGCATCCTCTGATGTGTCTCTCATCGTGCAGGTCCTGAAACAGAAGCAGCTCGACAGTTCAGATGTTCAGCAGGTGTCAGTGCGGAGATTCTCCTCCTTTAACCTGTTCTCCAGAAGCAGAGGGACTCCCCCAGAGACGGAGGACCCGTCTGACGGCCAGTGGGTGGAGTACAGAAGTGCAATCTTTCCCCAGTACAGTGCCTTACTCAGGTATGCTGGAAAAAGTACAGTAGAGCAGGTCATCCTTTTCTTCATCGATTCTAGGATTTTCGTTTTAGGGGGGGATCAGCCCTCAGTGTGTGTTTCATTATGAAAGACAAATAATTCAATTTTAACAAAACAACTGAATATAGGTTAGGACGGTATACTATACATTTATAGCAATAATGTTATTGCATAGATGGATTTAACGTTTGAGTACTGAATGAGCCAAAAACAAGTCTTCTTGTTCACACACACCTGTTTATTGCATCTATCTGTTGGGAACACACTAGATTTGTGTGTGAGTGAGGTTGTCTATTCTCACCTGACTGCTGCTTATTTGGAGACTTTCTCCCATGCAACATGAAAAAATGCTGTATGTCCATCTACACTGAAATATAAATACCAAAAATAAAATAATGTTATATAGTTATTTTTTTGTTTCCTAAATAAAACAGCAGTTTCTACATTAGTTCAAACCTTAATTTAAAAAAAAAAATCTGATTACATATTATTAAGATATTCATTCAAACTCATTAAGAAGAGTTAACCATTGTTTTATTGTAATTGTCTAGATGTGCAATTTGTTGCATATCTTTAATATTTGTTTCTATTTATTTAAAATAACTTTGACACTTCTCTAAATGAGAGTGACTGACATTTAAAAACATACTCCCTCTAAAGGTAATAAAATTATTTCACAGTCTGGGTCATTAATAATGAAATCAAAATAGCCACACCATGATTGCTTTAAATGGTTCTTTTAGCATTAAATTATGCGTTTTTATATGTTATAAATATGAGCTAAGTTCAGTGGAGTAAACAGTTGTATGAAGACAGGTGAACTTAACAGGGGGGAAATCGATTGCTCCCTCATGACATTTTATAAACTATTCATTGAAAAAAAAAAAACGGAACAGATGCAAGTAATATAGCAATCTACTGATAAACACACATTACACACCTTGTTCTCTGTTTCTCGCTCTGCGCCGCCACGGTCTGCTGCCCTCAGCTTATTGGGATGCGGAGAAAGACGGGATGGAGTCTGCTGCCGTTTTCAGGACCAAATTTAAATAGTACAAATTTTTTTAATTTGTGCCGAAATTCAAAAGGGTTGTCCACAAATAAATTTACGTAACAGAATTAATTCTGTATTGGGAAAACACAAAGATACAAATAAATAAATAAATAAACGTCTCTTCTTTAAAGAGAAAAAAGTTCAACCCTTCCCCGGAAAACGAGTCATAAGTGTCAGTTTTTGTGAATTGAGATTTATATATCACCTGAAAGTACAATAATAAGCTTTCCATTGATGCATCATTCATTAGGAGAGGGTTATATTTAGCTGAGATATTCAACTACTTAAAAATCTGGAATCTTAGGTTAAAAATAATCTATATTTTGAGGTTATCACATTTAAAACGGTCTATATTGCAACCTTAACAATGGATATTACTAACCAAATATAAAGTTTTGATATATTTATGTGAGGAAATTTAAAAAGTGTCTTCATGGAAGTCTTTACTTAATATTCTAAAGTTTTTTTTGTTTTTGTTTTTTGTTTTGTTTTTGTATTTTTGGCACAAAGTAATTATTCTGAGTCGTACAGTGGATTTTTTTTGACTATTCCACTAATTTACCACTGCAACATAATACTTGTTTTGTGGTCCAGGGTTGTAAATGGGAAGAGTCAATAAATAATGTATAATTTACAAAAATTTGTAAGCATGTAATTCATAAAAAAGTTACTTTAATGTTATTATGAGGAATTTTCAAATATAATATAATCTGATAAAGTGTTTTTTTTTTTTTTTAACCCCATTAAATATTCCATATTTCACGCAGTCAGTTGTTATCTGGCACTATTATTAATAGCATATACATTGAATCAGTTTTTATTTTGAAACTAACAACAATTTATAGTATAAATATAACAATATATAGCAAAAATAAAATTGTAAGATCCCAATGTAACATATTTTGTTTTCTGTTAACACGAAATATTAAAAATAATAATAAGAGATCAATATATATTTATTCCTTTAGAATAAAGATATAGGGCGCCACGGTGGCGCGTGAGTAGCACGTTCGCCTCACAGCAAGAAGGTCGCTGGTTCGATCCCC
>CAIGQQ010031933.1:1667629-1692280 GCA_903798035.1 Danio albolineatus
ATGTGTTCTTTCAAAGTGAAATGAAGGTTATGCAGTGCGTTATTAGCTGCAGAGCTCCGCTATTTAAAAAAGAAAGAAAGAAAAAGTTCTGAAAGAGATTAATCCTCAGCCAGATAATTAAAAGTAAAGCAAAAGTAGCTCAAAAGTAACGTAAAGCATTACCATAAAAATTAACTAACGCAGCTAGTTACTTTTTTGGAGAATAACTTAATATTGTAATGCTTTACTTCCTAAAGTAACTTTCCCTAACACTGGTCATGACTGTTTTCCAAACTGTAGCACACATCCAACATTCATCATTCATTCTTTAGTGATATCAACCTGGTGGTAATTGCTAATTAAAAAGTCGAAGGTCAAATTAATGTTGGATTTTTGCGGCAAATCCTTTCTAAATTATTGCATAACTGTTGCCGCACAAATTAGCCACATTTTATGACAAGGTAAGTCTGTTTAACCTTTTTTCTCGCATTGCAGAAATCGTGTGGCCCTAAAATAGGTGAAAGTTGTATAGCGTTCGGTTCAAAATTATGCGTGTTCTGTTATTCTTTGTTGTTTGTTACTGTGGAAATGTGTATGTAAAAGGCGTCCAGTGACAAAAGTAATTTCTTTGTAGGGAAAAAGAGCAGCTTGAACATTCTGAAAACAATCTTCTTTTATTTATATATAACAGAATGGGTCAATAGGCAATTTCAAGGTTTACCTGCTCGCATCAGTAGGACAATAAATCTATATTGTGATCATTTTTCATATCTATCATTAGTATTGTCATTATCACATAGCTATAATATGTTTCTTAATACATTTCAGAGACAATCTTGGCCCCATTAGAGTGGATGAGGTTCTCAGCAGCTTTGACAACACGGGAAACGTCTGTGAGTATTCCTACTGTATATGTCTACAGTATTGTCCATATGTCAGCATTGAACAGTGAAACAGCCTTTTAATGCAGTCAGCTTACTTCCTGGTTATGAACAATACTTGACTGCAATGTTAAACAGAAGTGTCCAATGGCAGTCAGCAGGGTGTCAGATCAAGCTGCAGCTCCGTGATGCACCAGAGGCAGGCACACTTGAGCCTTACAAGCGTCTTATTATAACCAACTTGTTGACTCCTGATGTATATGACAGGGATATTAAAGTACATTCACTTTCTCTGTGTACGATCATAACACACTCTGTTCAGGATTCAGAATGTTGTGTGGCTATGAAATTAAATAAGCAATGCACATTTAAGGACATTTGCTTTGAGTCAATCGTCTTAATAAGTGAATGTAAGTGGCTAAACAAACAATTACAGTATATACACTATAGTCAACATTTGAAGTAGATCAAAAACTATTAAAATATTCCTAAGGAAAGATTGTTTAATAGATTTATATAATTTTCATAAAAATCTTTTTTTTCTTTAAATTCATTTTGTATTATATCGCATGGATGCGTTTGATTAACCCAAAGTGAAAGTAAATGCATTTTTAAGGGTACAGATTATTTCAAAAATATATTTCAAACATAATTTAAATTCAAAGAATCCTGAAATGGTGGTTATTTCCACAAAATTTGATAGTAGTAAAACAGGGTTTCTTGAATAGCAATTCAGCACACTGAAAGCTGGAGTAATAATGCTACAAAATTTAGATCACAGGCATAAATTGTATTTTAAAACATATTCATGTTTATTTCTATAGCGCTTTCACAATGCATTTACATAGTAGATTTATATAGTAGATAATGTAGCTATAATGTAGATTTAATATATATATATATATATATATATATATATATATATATATATATTATATGCATATATATTATATGTATGTATATATACTGTAATTTAGTATACACTCTCATAAATAAAGGTATGTGAGCTGTCACTGGGGTATTAATACCTCAAGAGTACATACTAGTATCAAAAACTACAGAAGTGTTCCTCTGAAATTTTAGGTTCTAATATATACTTTTGAGGTACCAATATGGACCCTTTAAGTACATATTTGTACCTTTTAAAAAGGTACCACTTCAGTGACAGCTCACATTCCTTTATTTCTGAGAGTGTATTGTAGTATTATTATCATTGTATATTTCATTATTATTATTATTATTATTATTATTAATAATAATAATAATAATAATAATAATAATAATAATAATAATATATCAGTGTATTTTAATTGTGATAATATTTCACAATATTTGATCAAATACATGCAGCCTTGGTGAGACTTATGAATAATGTGAAAATGATATTAAACCCAAACTTTGGATTGATTATATATACAGTGAGCAGTTTCAGGTGCTCTTTTGGCTCTAGTGGAGAAATACATAATGTGTAGATGATTTGGATCTTACAAGTTTGAATCGAATGTTTGCTGTTCAAAGATAAAATACAAGACCTTTTATTTACGAGATGATGATGACCCCTTTAACAGTCATCAGTTTCTTATATCCTCCAAAGTTATATATAGCATATAAGTTATAGATATTTAGATTAAAAATAAAGGTACATCTTATAAAGCCACACTTTGTATTCTATAATTTAACATTAACACACACACATACACACACAAACGCTAGTTAATGGTCATGCGTGGTTTCTAAT
The DNA here is from genome assembly GCA_903798035.1 of Danio albolineatus. NCBI lineage: Eukaryota > Metazoa > Chordata > Actinopteri > Cypriniformes > Danionidae > Danio > Danio albolineatus. The sequence continues at coordinate 1,670,228 of CAIGQQ010031933.1, forward strand.
GCAGAGTCTAGCAAATTTGGCTTTGTTCTGTCTTCTGGCTGCAATTATCAGTCTCTCACTTCCCCGCCCCCCCTTTTTCTGAAAGTTTGATAACACTTTCATCATTGAGTTTTTCTTTTGTCACTTGAACAAATTGGAGTTCAAAAATGTATTTATGAGACTTTAAAAGTTTACCCAACTGTGACAACTTCCGCTGCTAAGGATTTCAGAAATGTGAAAAAGGTCTTATAAATTTGGTCAAAATGGAATTGTTTTAAATCAGTTCTTGTATGCTATGACTTGTTATACCTCATTCACACTAGTAGTAGATTTTGTAGCTGCCTGTTGCTCTGGGTTGCAATCTGCTGCAAACGCTGGTCTGTGTAGGTCTATAGCACGGAGAATACAAGCGGCCTCTGAGCGAGCTGAGAGAGGATCACATGAGCTCTACTGGTGCTCCTACTGGCTGTCGCTCAAGAAAGTCACTCTTCATTTGCATAAAGTTGAAGGATTTTCAACTTTGTCACGTCGCTAGACATGATAAAGTCCAAATCAGATATACGGCTGGCCGGAAGTATGATATGTACATCAATATAGCTGCATTTTTTTACGACACTGTGTAACAATAAATAATATTTTACAGTACTGTGACAGTTGGGTTTAGGGTTGGGGTGGGGGTAGCCGTTAAAAATACAATTTATTGGGTAATTTAATATATAACATAAATAATACTGGCTACAACTACTGTTATTACTTTACTGTGACGGTTGGGTGTAGGGTTGGGGTGGGGTAGACAAATAAAAAACAAGAAATGGGAAATTTAATATATAATACAAATAATTCTAACTTCCGTCCGCAACCGTATCCGATCCAACAATAACCGCTAGACATGTTCACCTGGTCGCTGTCGCTCGCGTTGACTGAGGTTGCTGGAAGTTGCACACTCTCTCTGTTGAAATGAACAGTCGCTTGTTGCTTTGCCGCTGCAAGTATCTCGTAGTGTGAATGAGGCTTTATTCAACAGAGAGGTGAAAGGTTTGATTCAACTATGCTTATAGGTTGAGAGAAAATGAGTGGTAAAATGTACATAATTAACAATATGAATCTTTTTAGTGATTTTATTTTTATTTTTATTTTACATCCTCTTTAAACACCTTCATGTAACTCCAAAACTTTCCATCTTACTTTCCTCTGTTGACAACAAAGTTTTGCAGCAGACACACCAATACTTTTCAGAATCAGTTGTTGCTTCTTTATAAGAAGGAAAGAAGAACTCACATATTTACTTCAATACTTTGCAATGAAGATTTAAGGTAAGGATAAACTTAAACTGTTTAAGTTAAGGAAAGTGACTTGTTTTCATTGGCTTGTGGACTGATATGTCTTGAAATATTTGGCTCCTTCACTGGATTAGTGAATAGGGCCAACATGGTTCTCTTCTACAGCGGGGTCATCGCTTCTCTTTTCAGAGCTTCCTCTCAACCACCCTTAATTGATCTTACGCATTGGTAAGCCCAAACATCTCCCCCATGTCCTTGTCAGCTCAGCTGGGCTGGCTCATTGTCTGCAAAGGGGAGGGAGCCTCTGGTGTTGCCCACCTCGCATACCCAGTTTAAAGTCCTCGTCTCAGGATTTGACAAGCCGAAAGGTCTCTATGTCCTCTGAGGCACTGAATGTGGATTAGCTATCCAAATGTATGGATTACGGTGATCCAACTTGTCAGGGTTGGAAGGGTTGACTGTGCTGTGGGTTTAAGTGCTGTTGTTTCCAGCAGGGATCAAGAGGGACACAAAAGGTCTTATCTGAGCATGCTGGGTGGACATGAAGAGCTTTAGAGAGGCTTGTTGACCACTGGTTTGGATTCAGACGTCAGCTCTTCCACTGTCATGTGCTCTGGTCAGAGTTGCTTGAAAACTAAAGGAAAATATAATGGTAGTATACATAGATACTCATGTTAGGCTCTTTCACACAGTCATTTCACTCCTTTTGAAGTAGTTGAAAGGATACATGTAAGCTGAAATCTGTTTAGGTTCTGTTTAAACCTATATCCTTCACTTGTGATCTGATTGACAAAATTTTTTCATGAACTTTAAATAGAGGTTTAGGTTGCATTCACACTGAGAGGCTTACTTTTTGTCTCATATTTGATTATTATTTTTTTTGTATTGCTATTCGCACTTTTCACAATTTAAATGTGGTCAATATCAGATTTTCAGTGTGTACAGTATATATATATATATATATATATATATATATACCCACACACGCACACACACACACACACACACACACACACACAGACAGACACAGTTGAAGTAGTTGAAGTTTATTAGCCCAGCTGAATTATTAGCCCCCGTTTATTTATTTTTTTTCCCCAATTTCTGTTTAGCGGAGAGAAGATTTTTTCAGCACATTTCTAAACATAATAGTTTTAATAGCTCATTGACAGTAAATAATAATTTCCAAGATATTTTTCAAGACACTTCTAAATAGCTTAAAGTGACATTTAAAGGCTGGATAGGGTAATTAGGCAGGATAGAGTAATTAGGCAAGTTATTGTATAACGATGGTTTGTTCTAAAGACTATTGAAAAAATATAGATTAAAGGGGCTAATCATTTTGACCTTAAAATGGTTCATAAAAAACAAATAAGACTTTCTCCAGAAGAAAAAATATTATCAGACATACTGTGAAAATGTCTTGCTCTGTTAAACATCACTTGGGAAATATTAACAAAAAAAATTCAAAGGGGGTTTAATAATTCTGATTTCAACTGTGTATATATACAGTAAGTGCCACAAATTGTAATTGTTGTTAAAATCAGATTCTATTGTACAATTTTGATGCTCGTTTCAGATGACAAATCAACTAGAGGGCGGTATCTGCATTTTTGCAAATCTAAAAAACTTTACATTTTGTTTTACTTTTCAGATACATGTTCGTTTGTGCATGTTCATTAGAAGACAGGGCTTGTTGTGAAGATCATCTAGCAAACGTTTGACCTAAACCCTTTCATAAACCCAAACAATAATGTTTTCAAATACAAATTTGAGTGAAATTTGTACTGTCACCACATAGTTTTACCTTGATTTTGCGTTGCTTTTATTTATTTTTTTGCGGAGCTGTGCTCTAACGAACTCAAACCTGAGCGCTCTGCAACACAAAAGTACAACAAAGTGAGATACTGAGCAAACTGACCACATGAGAAAAGTTGTCTATATGAAGATGGACAAGTGAGGCAAACATTTTATTGATAATAAATCGTCACCTTAGAATTATAAGGTTCTATCTGCGTTCTGAATGCCTTTGAGATATTGAGCTTCAAAGTTTTTGCTTTCCATAGCAAACAGTACGTGTGTAGCATTTGTTTTTTAAATAAAAAGTCTCAAAATTTAAACAACTTATAAAAAAAAACATCCCATAATGTAAATAAGTTCTCAATTAATAAGAATATGTCAATAACTCAATTTTGACAAAAATGTCAGATAGAACCTTATAATCCTGAGGTGATGAAATCATAAACACCTTATTCAGTTTTTTCTTGATGTTTTTTTGGTGATTAAATTAGTCTTTATTCATCAATAATATGTTCCTGTAAATATCATTAGTGTGAAAAGAAACAAAAGCTGATGCCGCCATATTGAGCGGTAGCATTCATTTTACTTAGAAACCAGCAGTCAAGCATATGTTGAAGTACTTTATTGCAGTTTCACAGAATAATAGACTAAAGCATGTATTGTCAGACGAGTCACATGATCATGACACAAAATCATGGCAATCAGACTTCCTAACGTGCAGTACTCAGTCTCGGCATGGCTTCTGTTGAACACCCAACCAGTTTAGTTATCACGAATCCATGTGTGATGGTGACTTTAAGAGCTTTTTCATAGTGTAATAAGTGTTATTAGTGTGTGAGTGTGTGTGTGTCTTTTTTTCTATGATGTGTTTGTTTGTGTGTGTTCAATGGTCTCCACTCACATGCCCGTCTGTCGTACCCCCTGCTTGGGCAATTATGTAGATTGGGGGACCCCGTGTACTAATTGCTCAGATTGAGTCTGTCCAATGAGGCCCGGTTAGACCTGTGGAGGTCAGAGGTTCGGCCTCTCCATCTCTGCCTTACTCTGCTCTCCGGTGTTGGTGCGAGTTAATTAACGCTGCTCTCAGACTGTTTACAGGACGACTCGCTGACCAGACTCAAGCCCTCATTACTGCGCAACGGCCTGTTGAACGTGTGCAGACAGGGTCCGAAATTAACAGTCACCCACCCAGCACCAAATGCCAGCCAGAACTGTCTATGATGAGTAAATGACACTGTCAGTTGGCTGGAAACTAATTGTTTTCTACTAGAATCAATGTGAGCTGTTCAAATTGTTCAACTTCAATCTGAAAAAATAATCACAAATGGAGCCATTTGAATTTTTTTATTTAAATACAAATATTTTTTCAGGCAAATTTAAAATATTTTTTCCCCTATGCTTTTAAATTAAGTTTTTTCACCAATTAGGTATATGTTACATATATATTAACATGGGTGACGCAGTGGCGCAGTAGGTTGTTGCCTCACAGCAAGAAGGTCGCTGGTACGAGCCTCGGCTGGGTCAGTTGGCATTTCTGGAATTTTGCATGTTCTCCCTGCGTGCGCGTGGGTTTCCTCCGGGTGCTCTGGTTTCCCCCACTGTCCAAACACATGTGGTACAGGTGAATGGGGTAGGCTAAATTGTCCGTAGTGTATGAGTGTGAATGAGTGTGTATGGATGTTTCCCAGAGATGGGTTGCAGCTGGAAGGGCATCCGCTGCGCAAAACATATGCCGGATAAGTTGGCGGTTCATTCCGCTGTGGCGACCCTAGATTAATAAAGGGACTAAGCCAAAAATGAAATAATGAATATATTAACATTAACCTAATAAAGAACTATTAAGAACATTTTAAGTAAAATATCATTATATATACCTTAAATGTTATTTTATTTTTAAAAAGTTTGAGCTGTTTATATTCTTAATATTTCTGGATTTACTTTATTAGTTTAATGCTAATATTGGTGTTTTCCCATAAAAGTCTGATAATATTTGATCTAAAAATCTTGTTATCTAGAGCATTTTTATTTAGAAAATTACTAATTGCCAGGATAAAATATTTTCCTTCATTTTCTATGAGTGAAAATCAGGGTTATTCCACAAGATATCGTTTAGCATTTAACACAAGTTAAAAATGTGTTATTATGTTGTCAAAAAATGAATGTAAACTCTAAGTATGTTTGAAAACATGACACTTTTGTATTTATTTCATACAAAAAAATCTTTCTACTACTTTTTGTTTTAAATGGGAAAGAAATTTCATAAGTAAATACTTGGGGTTTTCAACTCAAACACATTGCCATACATTCTAAAGGCAAAGAAACTGAGACTTTTAAGTGATGTTTACACTTTATTACTTTCCTCATGACTTTATCCTTGCAGAATTATGATTTTGAAATGAGTTTTTACTTTATTATAGCAATGCTCTTTTTCTTCTTGAAACCGTAGTTTTGTTTCCTCAAACAAGGTCAATTATGCGTTTAATCTATTTATGTTACACTGAAGTTTATTCCATTTTTTTATTAATAAAGCTTGCTTAAATTAAATAATTTTTATTTTTTTTGTTCATTTTGAACCCTCTATGTGCGACAAAACTGTTATAAACAAATTCATACATAAATGAATATTCATTTAAAAAAGCAAAATAAAAAGCCAGTGACTGCTTTCATGATAAAGCCACCTACAGGAAATATTGCCTGTATTTGAGTGACCCAGAGCTGACCCAGTCTCTGTGCTGAATGATAAATAAGTGACCCGGATTAAAGTCATTATGTGAAGCATTATTATAAAACATAATGTTCTTTTTCTGCCTATGTGCAAGATGGCATTATAAAAGGATTTGCCTCTCTGTAGAAGCGCGAGTATAAAAGCAAATGTTCTTAATCATGGCTACAGGGGTCAGCAGTGGGGCGAGTTGTATCAGAGCTAAGAGACGTGATAAAGGAACCCTGAAGGAACGAAATTACAATACTGGGACATTGTGCAGGGTGTAATGCCACAGTAATTACCAACATACCTTAGCAGCCAGGTAACACTTTTTCTTTTGTTGCAAAGGTCCCTTCTAGTCTGGAATTAGAAGAGAGAGAGGCTGAGTGAGGAAAGTAATAACACCCTAGAAATTCACATTTAAGACTTGAGCGATTATTAGATTTTTTCCCCCTCCATTTTTCAAGTTTTGTGCACAATTTACCCCCTCATGCATTACTTTTTTGGGTATTCTCTTGTGTATGACGTAACTAGCCAAAAAAGTTTGCACTGTTTCTGTTCTAAACATGCATGTTAGTTTCATAACTATGATAAGCCTTGTATTACAGTTATTGAACCACATAGATTTTTTTTACAACAGATATATATTTTTTTCATTTAATAATAGATCTCTTATTTAATTAGATTAATATGCACTTGAATTCACCAACATCACTCACTTTTATTTTGGATTTACTTCTGTATTTAAGAACAGCTTTGATAAAAAAAAATGTTAAATTTACAGAGTTTAATGAGTGTTTCTATATTTAAACAGATACATTTTTTACATTTAATAATAGATCTCTTATTTAATTACATTGTTATACACTTGAATTCACCAAAATCACAAACAACGTTTATTTTGGATTTACTTCTGTATTTAAGTACAGCTTTGATTAAAAAAATAATAATAATTAAGCGTACAATTTAAGGAGTTTAATGAGTGTTCCTATATTTAAACTGTAAAACAAATGCTGGTTCCACACAATTAATTCATGTTGTCCCAACTATGCACGGGCCGGAATAAGATTCTGACGGTATGATAATCTTGGATAAAAATATCACGGTTTCACGGTACCACAATATTGTGGTTACTGCTCTAAAATATATTCTTTTTAAATGTCTGGGTAAAAAAACAACTTTCCCCCCCATCAAATACAATCTATTTTATTTTAGGAAACATTTAAAATATTTTGGAGCATTAAACATGTCAGGCTAAGTAATTGAAATTAATTATTGACTTCTGCTGTCTTCATTTGTTTCAAAAACACAGATTTTTTTGTGTGACAATTTAAAACCGCATCTTTGGATGGAGATACTGTTGTCCTAAAAAAAACGAAAAAAAAAAAAAACGGAAAAAAACCAAAACGAAACAAACATAAATAAAAAAATCGTAAACCCTTGACTTTTTCCAAACCGTGGTATACCTTGAAAACGGTTATCGTCCCATGCATAGTCCCCACACAAATCGATTAAGTTAACTTATTATTTTTGTACAATTTTAAGTGGATTGAACATAAACAATTAAGTTGTCCCAAAGAAACTTGAGAATTGTGTTGTCTCAGCTCATTTTAATTAAGTAGTTTGAACAAGCAGCAAAAGTATTTTTTGAGTGTACTTAGAATATACATATTCAAAATTTGTTGATTCTGTAATTATCAGAGGATCTCTTCCAAATTTCAAATAAAAATATTTTCATTTTGAGCTCTTTTTATAGAACAAGTGTTATTCTATTAAATATTGCTTTCTTAACTTTTCTGAAGGCAAAACATTTGTATCGTGTTGTCTGAAAATGAATGTAAACATGACTGAGAACATGGTTAAAAATATGCAAATTTTATCTTAATTGTTACTGCCATTTTATGCTCTACAATATTTTTTTTTTATTTTAAATTTAGAAGAAACTGTCTGTAATTTGGAATTCAGTCGTTTGGAAAACAAAACACAAAAATGATGTTTTACTCAAGCAGACACTTTAAGAAAATCCAGAGAAACTTCTATAGCTGTATACTGCTGTTTTACACACGTTTATGTATGTAAGTGTATATTGCTATTTTTAACACACACGTGTCTAAACCCCCCTAAGAGCAATAGTATTGCCATCTAATCCGAAAGCATTTCACATGATGTTAAATATTTAATGTATTTACATGTTTATAAATGATAGATAAAAAATGAATTATTAGAAAGAAAAAAAGTTGAACAAAAATTAATGGCAAATAAGAATGAGCCAATTAATATTTATGAGCTTATCCCTTTACATGTGACATAACATGTATCAGATGTTATCTACGATTCTTCAAAAATACCATGGTAGTGCATAGGTTTATATGTGCAAAAACTAAGCTAAAAAGAAGATAAACACATTAACATCTATAATATCACCCAACGAACTGTAGTAGCACCATGGTATTTCAAGCACTTTTATTTGAATGTAGAGAACATCCTATTATCTCAGTTTCTCTGTGAATAAATGTGCATCTGTGTGTTTCTGTGCTTCCATTGAACTTGTAAGTGATTAATGCTATGTAGTTAATTTGTCTCCCGTTTCTCTGTGTCCATCAGAGTGCACTTTTCCGTCATCTCATTGGTGCGTTTATGGACCCCCCTCAATGCTCGTCTTCACCCTTTCGCCTGTATTCAACCCCCCCTCCTATGTTTGCCTAGCAACCGTTCCAGGTCTCCAGCAGCCCTAATGTACTTGATGATGTTTTAAAACAAATAGATCATTTATCTGATTAGCGTCTTGGCGGAGAACAAGGCATGTGAATGGCCACCTTTTACTCAGAGCTTGGGCAGCGCTCCAAAAAACCCTAAAAAAGTCCTATGAGTGTGTGTGTGTGTGTGTGTTTGTGCGTTGTTTGATTGTATGTTTGTCTGCAAAGCACTCTGTGTAATGACTCTCAGACACATATGTTTGAAAGTGCTGTCTCTTTGTCTACATGTATGTGACACAATTAATAGAACTAAATTGATTAAGATGTATTTTTACAAACTGGATTTAATCATTTTTGTTTAATTTAATTTGAATATTCATGTTTAAATTAAAATCCATTATATCGGATTTTTTTGAACAACAACAACAACAGATGCATTCATTTCTTATTTAATGGTATATTGAATTATTATCACAATAGAATAGAATCGAATGTGTTTATTGCCAGTAGAACATGCGAAGTACAAAATTAAACTAAATTAATTGCTTTACACATTACACAATATACACAAATGACACTTTACACACCTTATACACAGCATAAAATATTATGCATTAAATATTATATATTAAAATAGAAACATTAGTAAGACTATTACTGTTTTAATTGTATATTTAAGTATAAATCAATAATAATAGTTTACAGTTTTTATATAATTATATTAAGTTTTAAAATAAAAAAAAGATTATTTTTCAATTATTCGTGTTTTTACAAACTAACAAACATTTCATCGTTTAAGATAATCTACATGTTAATATGTGGAAAATATGAAAGGTTAAAGAACCAGTGTCAACTGAGATGTATCAAATACTAGAATGTTAGTGTTTTGTGTAATAAAGTTAATCATAATTAAAAAACTTGGAAACTGAATGAATAAGTCCTGGCTGCAAAGATTGTACGTTTAAACTTGATTTTCGTCTATTCCAGTTGTGCTGAGTCGCTTGGTGTCTCTGTCACAGCTGATCGCAGGGTTCTAGATTTAAAACACTCCCACTTTCCAACCCCTTCCTACCCCCCCCAGCTGGACATGGTGTAGCCTGCCTTTTGTATTTGACCAGCCAGCCCGAAAGCTGGGGGCCGGTACGGCTCGGAGGGAGAGTCTGTGCAGAGAAAAGGAGCGAAGAAAAGGAGAGAAGTAATTACGTCCAGTCATTGAGTTCTGAAGATCCCCCCCCCAGGTTCATTACAGGGGCCTGCACTGGCGACAAAACGTCGGCCATTTGGAGCGAAAGGAGCAGGAATGTTTTGCAGGAATATGACACCTCCAGATCCCTGTGTTGGCAAGAGAAGCAAGATTAAGAAGCCCAAACCCCCTGCTTTTGGGTCGTGGTGTAGAGGAGCTGTGTAGAAAGGCAGTGATTGCCTGGCTTTCCTATTGTCTGTAGTTTATTTGTACTACAAACCGCTTCACATCACTACCTTTTCAGGACAGGAAAGAACAGCCCAATGCTTTTGCTTTTTGTCCTTATTTATCTTTCGCTTCAAACCTCAAAGTAGAGTTTTGTGTTCGGTATAAATATATAAACATGTTTGATGAGACCGTTCCCTCCAAAATGTTCAATTGCCATCATGTACTTGTTCACAACGTGCTCCAAACCTCCTTGGCTTTCATTGTGTGGACAAAAACATTGTTCAAAATAAACTCTTCTATGCTCCGGAGAAGACATAAAGTCATACAGGAACATGGAACAACGTAAGGCTGAGAAAACTTTTGCACCAAGTTGTGAATGGATCCTGATTTGGTCACTATGCCTCGTTTCTATCTTCTCACCCGCCTCAGAGCGGCCCACCTCTGCTCCAGCAGGTTGGTTCCTGTCTCATTGTCTCGGTGGAGCCATGAGGGGACGTAATCTTCAGCAGAAAGGAGAAGTCATTTATTAGTCCCAGCCCAGGGGTTCATGCTTCACAAAACGTATTGAGGGTGGGCAGACCAATCAGAACGGAGAATTCTAAGAGTGGGGCGGGGGTGACGTTGCTGCTTCTTTCACCCACCTTTCCCTGCCCATCCGGCCCAAAAGGATTATGGGGGATTGATGTAGTGCTGGTCCAGTGGCCAGATGATGCCAAGATTCCCCACTGAGCTTTTTAGCTGCGTGTCTGTAAAGCCCGTCTCGGAATAGAGGCTTTCAAATGTAACACAACTGTACTCGTGATCTTCACATATCTGACCACCGATTGAGAGTCGCACTATTGTTTTGTAAGTACAGCAGTTAAAGAGCCTGCCAACACCCACCCCTTCTCCAACACACAATCACATCACACTCTGTATAACAGTTTGTGCCACACAAATATGCACACAATGATACTCGTACACACGCACACACACACCCACATTCCCTCCAAACAATCCAGTCGATGCTTTTTCGCTGCTTTGCCAAGTGGCTTTTTACAACTGTTCCACAATGGAGAAGCTAATTACTGTAGATTTGGAGAGCTGGTTAATTGATCGTGCTAGCGTCCTAATTGCATCTCTCTTACCTGGGGCCTCTGAAATGGCAGTGAATGCCTCTCATATGACCTCTGTGTTTTGACACAGTGAGAAAAACACATTGCTGAAACTCTTCACAGGGATACTTGTGGAGAGAAGGCATGTTTACTTAGGTGTGTTTTTTTGTGGGATCGACCGTTTTTAAACCTCTTGTGGTGGTTATACGGTGGTCTCCGCTCTAATTGTTTTAGTTTTTTTTTAAATTGTGCGTCCAGTTGGGGGCACTCTCATACTTTTAAAATGGTTCGGGTGACCTTAGTTGATCGTACATTTGTTCCCTTGATGTTTGTTCAGTATTTCGAAACACCTGGTTTATTAGTAATTCTGCCTCCTATACTTTATAAAACTTGATGAGGTTGTGTTTCCAATCACACAAGTGACTCGCTGTTTTGCTAAAACTGCAGCGGCTAGCTTGTTAAACTGATACTTAATTCCTCTCCTGTTGAAGATATTAATTGAGGAGTGTCACATTACGTTGCGTGAAGAGGTAATTCAGTCTATCTGAACTCGCGCACTTGTTCCGTCACTTACTCACTCTCAATTTAACGCGCACGCAAATGCTGATGATGTGCCGTTGGCCTCTCTGCGAAACCCATAGCATTCTCCAAAGTGGGGCATCGCTAATCAATGGGAATCATTTAAGTCCATTCTCTCCTGTGCCACAGAACCCAGCATTTTAGCAATCAATTAAAAACAAGTGCCATCGGCGTTTCCAGTCTGCAATGCACGTAGCTATGATAGCAGTGCAGCGTTTGCTCCAATGAAACCGAACTCGGCAGGAATGCGCCTATACCGTATGTGTGTGCGCGCTGGCATAGGAGCATGCATGTATTCTGCCACTTTTTCTCTTCAGTTAAATGCCCGTCTACATTTGTGTGTACTCTTGTGTGTATACAAGAGCTCTGCATCAGATTGAATTAGCCAGTATTGTCCTGCTCACTAAAAGGGGCTATGCTATTAGCAACCTTTCTAAGGACCGCCGCATCCTGCACCAGGCAATCAGATCACTCAAGAGCCTCTTTCCCCTGCCGTGACCTGGGCTCCGGGCCCGCGTCTGGTAAAGACCGCTTCTCTAATGTCCCTCTCCAGCCTCTACTAAGCCCCCACCAGCCAGCGGCGAGCCCCCTGCGTCCTTCACCTCACACAGGGGAAGAAAGACAAGGTCACGCACATGGAGAAATAAAGGAGAAATGATTCCCATTCAATTGAGGTGAAGCATTCCATTTAGCAGCTAGCCCCGGGCTGCCACCGGGAGAGAGCTCTAACTGGCCAGTGCATGCACCGTGCACATTGCCCAACTGTGGGTGCGGGTTATTTAGAGAGACTGAATGCACAGCTTTGACAGGCTATTACTGCATATAATGAAGAGATGGGCTGCAGATATGAAGCGATCAGACACAAGCTTGTGGCCATGAGAGAGAAACTGAGAGGGTGTGGAGCGGAAGGACTGTTGTATTGTTCTCACTTCTGCCTGTGTTGGCTTGATATAAGACACTTTTTGTTCTTCTTCTGAAGTCTATTGTGGATATAGGCTTTGTTTTTAGTCAGTCGTGGTCTAAACACTTGCAAAGCATATTGTGGTAGTATCATAGTGCGGTGGCGGTATCTGATCATAATTGTATTTTATACTGTGATACTGAATTATTGCATAATCGCTCTCAATGACGCACATTTAAAAATGCATATAGAGTTTACTATAAAGGTGCATTTTAATACCTAAAATATTAACAAGGTACACCACTGCACTTTAAATTACTTATATAGTTACTATTATAAACCTTTTAGGTACAAAAATGTACCTTTTTAAAAGGCACTATATATAATCATACAATAATAGTCGAAATCAAATATAATCATGCATAAAGTATCTGATACTATAGCCTAGTATGGCCTGTCTTATGTGTATATTTAAGTATCTTACAGTATATGTTAGTTATGCATAGGTTTGTTTAAAATGGCTCTTATGTCCACTGTTGTGTTTGTATTTATGATTAATTTATGTAGCTCTGTTGTCCTGCGAGACATGACATTTTGTTCCTCTGTATGTCCACACATGTAGTGGAATGACAATAAGGCTCGACTTGACTCGACTTGAACACATATTCATAACCATCACCAACAAGTCATGATATGTTTTTTTTTTAATTGTATTTATCTTTAATAAATTGCCGCAGTGGCTCAGTTGTTAGCACTGTTGCCTCCCAGCAAGAAGGTCACTGGTTCGAGTCCCAGTTGGTCCAGTTGGCATTTCTGTGTGGAGTTTGCTTGCCCTTTTTGGCGTGGGTTTCCTTTGGGTGCTTCGGTTTCCACCACAGTCCAAAGACATGTGGTAGAGGTGAATTGGGCAAACAGAAAAACTGTCCGTAGTGTAAGAGTGTATGGGTGTTTCCCAGTACTGTATCGCAGCTGGATGGGCATCCGCTTATACGTAAAACATATGCTGGAATAGTTGGCGGTTCATTCTGCTGTCGTGACCCCTGATAAATAACGGACTAAGCCTAAAGAAAATGAATGAATGAATGTTTTTTCCATGAAAATAGCTATTATTGCTGATGTGGCATTAAATAAAAGTGTGTGTGTGTGTGTGTGTGTGTGTGTTTGTGTGTTGTATAAAGGTTTCAAATTATTTTCAGAAGAATTAAAAATTTTCAGCATGATTAAAAATGTGTTTATTATTATTTCTATGGTTATCTGTTCATATAAACTGTTTATAATAATATTAAAATGTAATTTTTATTTATTTATATAAAGCTTCATGTCAGACACTACATAACAGATTAATATATGCAATACGTGCTATTTTACTTTACACTAAAGTAATGAGAATTAGATTTTTTTGTTGTTGTGGAAAAATGTGATTTATACAAATGCTAGAATTCAATAAAATGTAAATGGTAAGAGATGTTAGTGAGACCAGCAAGGGGAGCTCAACCTGGGGTTTGTGTGGGACCTAACGCCCCAATATATTGATGGCGACTCTTTCCTGCTCAGTGAGTGACTTTTTTGAATGAGACGTTAAACTGAGGTCCTGACTCTCTCTGGTCGTTAAAAGTCCCACATGTCATTCGAAAAAGAGTAGGGGTTTAACCCCGGCATCCTGGCCAAATTTGCCCACTAGCCTCAGTCCATCATGGCCTCCTAACCATCCCCATATCATAATTGGCTTCATCTCCCAGTCTCCTCTCCACCAATCACATGGTGTGTGGTGTGCGGTCCTGCAATATGGCTGCCGTCGAGTTATCCAGGTGGATGCTGCATACTGGTGGTGGGTGAGGAGATCCCCCCTCAAAAACGTGTAAAGCACTTTGAATGTCAAGAAAAGTGCTATATAAATGTAAGGAATTATAATTATTATTGTCTATAAAATGGGCTTCATTAACAAAAAGGTATAAATTCATCTTCGGGGTGAAGTGTGGATCATTTCTACACCTCTTCTTCTACTTTTTTTATAGTCACACTTTCAAAGCGGCTTTAAAATTCTGACTCTGTTTAACAAACGAGTGAAGGTGCAGGAAGGTGAACGGTCAGACAGATTAATCTCATGAGGAGCAACTCAGCTGCTTATCTGGATATACAGAAGTTTATTATTAATATTGATAGAGAAGCCACACACACACACACACAGACACACACACACACACACACAGGGTCAGCAATAACAGCAGGCAGGCTCCATTACTCCCACAGTCGGAGTGTTAAGTGCTGTCCTGGTGTCAGTGGAAGATCAATGGCCAGTACTGTGTCGCAGAGGACGCAGCTCTGCCAAACAGCCCCGGGGTCAGAGGTCGCTCCGCCAGACACTCCAGAGGGCGTGGTGACCCTCAGGGGGGTGGCATCACCACTGAGCCCCGTCGATACCCAGCACTCGCTAATGCCCCTCTGATGGAGGAGCTCCTGCCCCCGAGGACCATTAGAGACAAACACACAAACACATGATGCATTTACACCTCGCTCTTCTCTAGATGAACGTTTTTCTTCCAGATATTAGAAATAAAGCCTGGAGCACTTGTTAACATTAATAAAAAATTGGTAAGACTTTATTTTAATGGTCCCTATTGCACATTTTGTTGGCTAAAAGTTGCTTTACAGCTACATGCCAATTACTTCTCATTTGATTATTAGTAGACTGTCTGCTTAAAGGTACAGTACAGTGGGTGATTATCTTCAGAATTTTTTTTTTTGTTGTGCTTTTTGAAAGTCTCTTCACATCCCACTAGTAATATAAAAAAAAATCAGGCCATTACAATTGTTACATTACTCACAATATCATGAATACACACGCCCCAGGCTACGCTTGGTTGGCCACAAAGTTTCTAAGGGAAATTATAACAATTTATAACAATGAGAATTCCAAACGCCTGTTCATTTAAGAATAAATATTATTTCTGCATCTCAAGTAACTGTACATGACTGTTAATAATAATAATAATAATAATAATAATAATATATATTTATTTTAAATATAAAATAAATTTTAAAATAGAATTAAAAAAATATATATAAAATATATATATATATATATATATTTTATTTCAAAATGAATTTGCTTTTTAAACAATCGATTTTGCCAAATGTTGTGGTAATGAGATAATTTTTAACTTATTTTTAAAATGGTTATATATGGCAAGTAAAATTTTTGGTATGACTTTATTTTGATGGTCCCTTTAATGCATTTTGTTGAATTTAAGTTACATTGTATACACGCCAACTAATTGTCATTAGATTACAAGTAATCTCTTAGGTTGGGGTCAGGGTTAGTTGTAAATTGACATGCAAAGTTTGTTCTAGTCAGTTAAATTTCTGTCGAGGGAGTATCAGCAGATATGAAAAGTGCAGTAGCTGATCTGCCTAAATGCGATTAGCATAATATCTTTCAAATACAATCTCTCCCCTGACGTCCAAAGCCACGCCTCCTGATATCATAAACGCGCTCATTAAAGATGACAGAGACCCACTAGACCATGTCATTCACCAGTTAGAAAACTTTATAGTACTTTTATAATACTACCCCCCCCCCAAAAAAAAAAAACTGTATTATATTATGTATTATTAACTGTATTAAGAAAATTTGTGGCCAACCAAGCGTAGCCTGGGGCGTGTGTATTCATGATATTGTGAGTAATGTAACAATTGTAATGGCCTAAATTTTTCTTTCTTTCTTTTTTTTTATTTTTTATTTTTTTTAGGGAATTAACACTTATAGGATTTACATGAGAACAAGGAAACAATGGTGTTTGAGTTATAAACACTGTCCTTTAAAAATGTTTCGCAGGATGATTACATCAGTCATGGACACACAGTTTTCCTGCTTTTTTTATTATAATTATACATTTGTATTTAGTAAATGGTTTGTTGTGTCATGTAAAATAATCTGTTAGAACAATTCCATTGTTTTTTTCTAAAATTATGTTCATTTCTTTAAATTACAACAGAAAAAACATTGAGACATAGACGGACACATTGCGGTAATTCAAAGTTCAATAGAAAATACAGTAAAATAAAAGAATAATTGATTTTTATTAAAATTACACATTGTACTGTACTTGGAAGGGAACTGAATTATTTTTATTTTTAGGTTTTCAAAATTACTAAATTACTAAGTTTTATAGTTAATTTTAATTGTCATGTTGTTTTAATGGGCGTCATGGTGGCACAGTAAGTAGCACAATTGTCTCACAGCAAGAAGGTCACTGGGTCGAGCCTCGGGCAGGTCATTTCTGTGTTCTCCGGTTTTCCCCCACCAAGTCCAAAGACATGCGGTACAGGTGAATTTGGTAAGCTACATTGTCTGTAGTGTATGTGTGTGAATGAGTGTGTATGGATGCTTCCCAGTGATGGGTTGCAGCTGGAAGGGCATCCGCTGCGTAAAACAGAAGCTGGAAAAGTTGGTGGTTCATTCCGCTGTGGCGACCCCTAATTAATAAAGGGACTAAGCCGAAAAAGAAAATGAATGAATGTTGTTTTAAGGTTTTGTCAAAATAGCCATTGCCATCTCACAGCAATTCCTAACTTTGATTTAGTGGCTAATTCGAATGAAATCATACAATCCAAATTTACGTACTATTTAGTATGATTTGCTTATCCCCAATGACGGTTAGGGGTAAGCTTGGGTGCCACCCTTCCTTTTCAAAATCGTACAATTTCATATGACTGAGCTTGTGCGAGTTTGAATGAATTAGCAACTAAACTGACAAAACGTGAACGAGTTTTCTTGTGAGATCAGGCAGTATAAAATGAATAGCTCTGTGGAAATAAATAAGTGAGCAAATCAAAGTTGTTATCTGTTCTCTGGATTTTGAATACAATTTTAATTTGTTTCTCTTTATAAAATAGAACCACCAACTTATCCAGCATATGTTTTACACCGCGGATGCCCGTTCAGCTGCAACCCATCACTGGGAAACACCTATACACACTCATTCACACACATACACTACAGACAATTTAGCTTACCCAATTCACCTATACCACATGTCTTTGGACTTGTGGGGGAAACACACGCGAACACTGGAAGAACATGCAAACTCCACACAGAAATGCCAACTGACCTAGCCAAGGCTCGAACCAGCGACCTTCTTGTTGTGAAACAATCGTGCTACTTACTGCGCGACCGTGACGCCCACTTAAACAACATGACAATAAAAAATTTAACTATAAAAATTGGTCGTTTAGTAATTTTGAAAACCTAAGAATAAAATGAATTCAGTTCTCTTTCAAGTACAGTACAATGTGTAATTTAGATGAAAATTAATTATTCTTTTATTTGACTGTATTTTCTGTTGAACTTTGAATTACCGCAATGTGTCCGTCTACGTCTCAGTGTGTGTTCTGTTGTAATTTAAAGAAATTAACATAATTTTAGAATAAAAACAAATTAATTATTCTAACAGACTCTTTTACATGACAGAACAAATCCTTTACTGAATACACAACCCTAACCCTAACGTTTAAAATAGGAATTTTATTGATTTATTTGCAGAATATGGCAATGGATCAGGATAAAACAAACTAATTAAGTAACTAAATTAATTAAAAAGCACAGCATAAATGAGTAAACCACTACAGGCCTTTTGAAAATTCATATTTTGATCTATTTCTCAGTGCAACATATTTTGGTGCGTTTATATTTGGAGTTATATTAAACCGTTATATGCATTCAAATAAAAGAGGGTCCTCTAACATATTTAAGAACAGAAAAATGATATGATTAAATTCAAAGGTGTTGCGATTAAATGTAATATTTAAATATACAATTTTTTTCTCTTTATTAATATTGTATTTAATTTTTCCCTGACATTCATTGAGGCGTACTAATGAAATACTTTTTAATTAGACTAGATTAGTTCCTCGTTTTGGCCTTGGTACTGACTAATCTACATACATAATGTACATACATGAATATATTATTGCATAACATCCTTTTGAGAGTAATAATTTAAAGGAGAGATCTTTATGGGGTGTACTCATTTATACTGGGCATGAAGCATTTATAGTTCATATTCAACATTCACCCAATCTAATTCTAATAGATAACCTATAAAAAAGATCAAAACATACTGTAACTAACATGTGAATCATATTAGTTGATGAGTGATTGATATTGTTTTGCCCTGATCAATAATGTTTGTTCATATACTTGCTTATGAAATTGCTATTTAACCTGTGGGTTTTGTGCATGTAACCTGACTTTGTTTTTCCTCACGTCTTTCAGTAAATCAGAGCGTCATCCCACTGAGATCTCATACATCAGGCGTATGTTTAGAGTTTAGCTGCTGGTCAATAGATGCTCTGCTCGTTCTCTGAGGTCGTCTCTGCTGCTGGAGTTGTAATGGCTCTCTAGTGTTTCTCTCTACTCTCATCCTCCATCTCTGTTCAATCTGCTGACCCACACCACTCTACCTCTTCTCCCTCGCTCGCCTCTTTCACTCCAGTGCAGATTTCGGGTAGCATTTTATTTCTTTACTGCACTTTCCGATGATGACCTTGGGCTGCAAGCCTTCAAGAGCGTTCAGTTCGCTCTCTTCCTTTTTACAGGACACAATGCGCTTAGAATGTGTCTAACAAGTTATATACTCTCTCTCAATCTCTCTCTCTCTCTCTCTCTCTCTCTCTCTCTCTCTCTCTCTCTCGCTGTCTCTGTAATTGTAAATGTGCTGGTTTGGTGCTCAGTTTTTGTAGAAAAAAATCCTTGCTAAAAAAGGATGTTATTTTATTTTTCATTTAGTTTTCTTATGTCTTTTTGTGTCTGTTTTTATTTATTTTTTGTTTTGTGTCTTTTTTGTTTTGTTTTTTGCCTTTTTTGTTTTGTTTTGTGCCTTTTTTGTTTTGTTTTTTTTGTTTTGTTTTGTTGTGTGTTTTGTTTTGCTTTGTCTTTTTGTATTGTTTTATGTCTTGTTTTTGTGTCTTTTTTTTGTTTTGTTTTGTGCCTTTTTTTGTTTTGTGTCTTTTGTTTTGTGTCTTTTGTTTTGTTTAGTTGTGTCTTTTGTTTTGTTTTGCTTTGTCTTAGTTTTTATGTTTTTCGTTTTGTTTTGTGTCTTGTTTTTGTGTCTTTTTTGTTTTGTTTTATGTCTTGTTTTGTGTCTTTTTTTGATTTGTTTTGTTCCTTTTTTGTTTTGTGTCTTGTTTTGTTTTGTGTCGTTTGTTTTGTTTAGTTGTGTCTTTCGTTTTGTTTAGCTTTGTCTTAGTTTTTGTGTTTTTTGTTTTGTTTTGTGTCGTTTTGTGTCTTTTTTGTTTTGTGCCCTTTTTGTTTTGTGTCTTGTTTTGTTTTGTTGTGTGTCTTGTTTTTGTGTGTTTTTTTGTTTTTTTGTGCCTTTTTGTTCTGTTTTGTGCCTTTTTGTTTTGTTTTGTGTCTTTTGATTTGTTTTGTTTTGTCTTTTTTGTTTTGTTTTGCTTTGTCTTTTTGTTTTTGTGTCTGTTTTTTGTTTTGCTTTGCCTTTTTGTTTTTTGTTTGTTTCTTTTTTTTATCCTATTTTTTTGCTTTGCTTTGTCTTGCCTTCATATTTTTTTGTATGGTTTTCTTGTTTTCTTTGTTTTTGTTTTGTTTCGTTTTTAATTTTGCTATTGTTTGCTTGGTGTTTTTTTGTTTTGTTTTGTAAAATTGTCTTTTGTGTCAGTTTTATTTTGCTTTTACGTTTTTGCCTTGTTTTGCCTTGTTTTAATTTGCATAGTGTTTTGCTTTGTTTTTGCGTTTTGATTTGTTTTTACTTCATTTTGTTTTTTCATTATAGTTTTTTTGTATTTGATTTTCTTGCATTTACTAATTACTGACATTTAAAAGCAATTATCTCCGATTTCTATTGGATCAGACAGTTTTTGCCATGCCTTAAAGGTGCTGACTATGTCATGTTTTATGGCATCACAGGAAGTGAAGGCCACCAGTCCACCTTTGATTCATTTGCTTTCTTCTTGCGATATGTGCTTGTGCAGTCTACATTGCATTAACCACTTAGAAACCACTGTGGCAGTTTGCTCATATCTAAGCACCGTTCACAGTAGTCATTTACAGCTTTTGGTGACTTTGTATGTAATTTTAACAACACACTTGTACTCACATTTGGTTCAAATCCAGCCTGCAACCCAATTATTTCCTGTCATTTCTTCATTTCATCATTCTAAATAAGCGTCAACAGCCCCAAAATAACAAAGAAACATACTCATCTCCACTTTAAAAGCTGCTGCTTTCCATACATTAAAAACAACAAGCACAAGTCAACTGTGGTTTGCTCTGTAACCTAGGATACATTTCACCATGACTAAATGTCGTAGGTATTCATTTATTTTCACAGAGAATTCAATAATACGCCAACCCCACAAAGCTACTTTTGTACAGCTGTTTGATGGTGAATATTCCTGTCCTCAAAAGCTCTCCACATAAAGCAAAGCTCGCTTATTGTCCTCTTCAGGCCTCCGTACTAAGAGCCCATTCAGTCTAGTACACAAACAAATCAATCAACAGATACTCTGTGTGTAAGTGCCTGAGCGCTTCTGCAGATGTTTACACAATGCACAGCAATCGAGGACTCAATAAACATGCATGCACTTCTGCATCTCTGTCTGAGTACTTTGAGCCTATAGAGGTGATCAGTAATGATGTATAAACCACACACATTGAGGCTTCCGTCAGATTATTTCATAATATATGTATACAAGTGGCCTTGGCGTCCTATACACAACAAGATATTGAACTAAAGAACAAGTCTAAGTTTATCTTGTGGACAAAATAGAGATATATCTGTAAATGATGATGATGATGATGATAATTATTTTTGTTGTTGTTGATTATGTTTATTATGTCAGATTACTGCAACCATACTGAACAAATTAGCATTTTATTTATTGAAAATTCACAAATAATTTTAATAATAATGTTAACACTAAAGTTAATGCTAATAATAATATCATGATCATTGTCAGTATTGACAATTATAGTTTTCTATTTCTGCGGGCACTATGATACTTTTTTTAGCAATAATTTGAAAAACTAGACTTTGGGAACAATTTAAGATTTTTTCGTTGATTTAGTATGTTTATTTTATTTTATTTTATTTTATTATATTTTTATTAATTCATTCATTTTCTTGTCGGCTTAGTCCCTTTATTAATCTGGGGTCGCCACAGTGGAATGAACTGCCAACTTATCCAGCATATGTTTTAAGCAGCGGATGCCCCTTCAGCTGCAACCCATCTCTGGGAAACATCCATACACACTCATTCACATTCATACACTACGTACAATTTAGCTTACCCAATTCACCTATACCACATGTCTTTAAACTTGTGGGGGAAACCGGAGCACCCGGAGGAAACCCACGCAACCACGGGGAGAACATGTAAACTCCACACAGAAATGCCAACTGGCCCAGCCGGGGCTCGAACCAGCGACCTTGCTGTGAGGCAAACATGCTAGACACTACGTCACCGTGGCGCCTTTTTAAATTTTATTTTATTTTATTTTATTTTATTTTATTTTATTTTATTTTATTTTATTTTATTTTATTTTATTTTATTTTATTTTATTTTATTTTATTTTATTTTATTTTATTTTATTTT
>CAIGQQ010031933.1:1700236-1711545 GCA_903798035.1 Danio albolineatus
TATGTATGTATGTATGTATGTATGTATGTATGTATGTATGTATGTTTACTTTCAGCTGATTGGTCAAGTTTGGGTTTGCCATCTTTAAGTCCCAAAATAAAACCTGCTCTGGTGCAGGTTAGCCATGTTGCATAAGTTACCAATGTCTTCTAGAGCCTGAAAACTCAGAGTTTCCACAAACTTAACCAGAACTCACCTGGATAAAACTCCAAACTGACTCATTCATGATTATGGGCCCCTTTCACAAGACCGTTATGACACGTTTAACCTTAATCAGCATCTTAAATCCTTGAAAGTTTTTCAAAATTTTGAAACCCATTCAGGTGGCGCAGTGGATTGCGCTGTCGCCTCACAGCAAGAAGGTTGCTGGTCCGAGCCTCGGCTGGATCAGTTAGCATTTCTGTGTGGAATTTGCATCTTCTCGCCGTGTTCGTGTGAGTTTCCTCCTGGTGCTCCGGTTTCCCTGAAAGTCCAGACACATGCTCTATAGGTGAATTGGGTAGGCTAAATTGTCTGTAGTGTATGTGTGTGAATAAAATTGTATGGGTGTTTCCCAGTGTTAGGTTGCAGCTGGAAGGGCATCCACTGCGTAAAACATATGCTAGATAAGTTGATGGCTCATTCTGCTGTCGTGACCTCTGATTGATAAAGGGACTAAGCTGAAAAGAAAATGAATGAATGAATGAAACCCATTCACTTTGCTCTAAGGGTGCTTCCACACTTGCACTTTTGGTCCACACCCGGGTTCGTTTGATGTCATAGTACGGTACGTTTAGCTAGTGTGAACACATCTTCTGTACTCGTGTGCACACCCGTGAACTGTACCCGAGTCCGCCTGAAATTGGTGGTCTGGGGTACGGTTTACGCAAACTCTGGTCCTGTACACTGTACGATTTGAATGCTATCCTACCAAATAACGGAAGTGAACCGCTGTTGATGACTTATAATTCGGTCGACACGTCGCTGTCGCGATAGACAAGACATTTCTGTGACATTTCATCTACCTTGTTGACATGCGCGACTGACCCAGTGTAAACACAGTGATGATGTCTGATTGTCTCCTCCAAAAACGGCTTCTGCGAACATCGCGTGATGTTCTGAGCATTTTTAATAATTTTGCTGCAGATAGACACAAGCAACAGCCTTAAACAAAAAAGCAGCTCAATGATGCAAGCGTACCGGGGTGCAGAAGGAAAAAAGACAGTATGAACACAAACCAACCGAGGAGGTGGCAAGGGGGGACAATCGAACTTGGGTCTGGTCCAGGCAATTGAACCAAGTGTGAAAGCACCCTAAGTTTACCCAACTACTGTATGACGACTTCCAGTACTGAGAACCCTGGAAATGTTCCATTTTTGGGGTCCTTTTTTGTTTTGTAAGTGAAATGATCACATTCATTCACAAAAAGAACTGTTTTTATTGTTAATTATTGAATTTTTTATTGTTTGTATTTCCTGGTAAAATGGACAGTCTTATAAAGATGGAAGTGTGTTTCTCATCAAAAGTAATTGATCGTGGTTTATAAGAATCAATGTCTATTATTGCAAAGTTCCAGATTTTGTTACAGTGGTTAAAACAGCATTATATTTGGTAAACAAGCGCAAAACCTAAACTCTCAAACTGAACGTTTACACCCCAGTACACACTCAAACACACCGTGTCATCTCTGTGTTGAGGGGACACTCTCCATTTTTGTTTTTTTTGTACATTTTTTTTCTCCCTCCCATACTCTCTTCATCCCCCTCCTCACCTCCGGTGCCCTTTTAGTTGTTTCATTTTCACTCATCCTCTTGTTTTTGCTCTCTCTCTTTCTCTCTCAAGAGTGTTGTGAGTATAATCCTCAGCTTCAGTCCGTGTTGCCACAGAAACATCAATAATATTCCTGCTCAACAACATCTTAGTGCATTAAAGTGGTCATATGGAGTACAGCTCTCTCCCTCGGCCACTCTCACCCTATGGCGCACTTGTTTTTGGCCTCTTTTTCTTTCCCTGTAATGCTTTTCCTGTAATTCCTGGGCAGAAATAGTGTGTGTGTAGGGAACAAAGGACGAGACTGAAGGATTGTTGGTGTTCTCTCTACATTATCAGGAGCTTCACACACTCTGGTCTCAGGTTAAAGGATGCTGGGCCAGGCTAAGAAGAGCTGAAACCTCTGGGTGACATGAAACTGAAAGCTAATTGAATTTGATGTACATTTAAATTCAATTAAAGGGCACCTATTTTACCTCTTTTTCAAAATTTATTACAAGTATTTTGTGTCTTCGGAATGTGTCTGTACAGTTTCAGCCCAAAACAATCTTTAGATTATTTATTATACCTTTCAGAATACTAGAATTTTCTGCTCTGAACACAATGTAGCTGTTTTTGTTGCCTATGCCTTTAATGCTATTTCTCCCTGTCCGCCATTCCCACATACCTGTCAGAGTGTCTTCAGCACTGGCTGTGTCAGATAAACAGCACAGTGACAGACATGAAGGAAGCAGATCTTACATAACGCTTGTGAGAAATACTACAGTAAGATATTTCCCAATGATTATTTGATGTATTTGTTGTCGAGTTTGTTCTGCGATGATGAGTCACACACAATGTCATTACAAAGTTCACGCACACACACAGCAGACACCCACACACACAGCACGCGTTTAACTTTGCAGGATACACATTAATATCCACTGCTATATGGATATTCGTTATAAACCTGATTTGACGTTCACAAACCGAGATTGAAGCGGCGTCTTTTATAATTGTACTGACATGCGGCTGTGGTGATAAAGACAGTAAAATCGATGTGATTCATTACAAACATGCACTGTTTTAAACTTGTAAAACTTATTCTTGATCACATTTGTTGATGATTGATGATCACAGCGAGCTCAACAGATCTTTTAATCCCAGTTGCTTTGTGCACACCCTGTCTTGTTGATTTGATTATATATGTTACTACGGAGACATGTTAATACAGGGCTATCGAATTATTCTAGGGACGGGGAAACAGCACTCCTACGTCATTTTGCGGTGAGCCTCAAAATGGAAGGGATTTGGACCCTATTTTAACGTCAGGAATAATAAAAAAAGAAACTTAGGGCCCTATCATACACTCGACGCAATAAGATGCAAGACGTGTTTCCTCGACATGTTGCTATTTTCAGACCAGCGCAACCCTAATTTTCACGTTTTCCACCAAGTTGTTAACATAGCGAATCCATTTGTGCCACTTTGTGGACTCATTGGGTGTTTGTGAGGTGTAAGGCGCATTGTTGGCGCGTTGCTATATTGGAAATTAAAAAAGACTGCATTAGTTATGTGCCTTGCTTGCACATTGCTTAATACACACAGGATGTACAGCAATACGCAAATATCTTTACAAATGAAAAAGAATTAATGGATTAAAATATTACAAAAATGATTATTTTCTACATAAATATAAAAACCACTGCCTCCATGCCTTCATCTCGGGAAGCTTTTTCCATTTCACGACAACTTGCTTTTGTATAATGTTGTTATTATTAGTAGTATTATTTATTATATGAATATTTACATTTGTTTTATGAAAAACAAGCTTAGATTTGTCCACCTGTTTTGGACCATATAAGGGCATAGGACGTGTGTTTGGATATAACTCTGTTTTTTGACCACACTTCGTTAATATTGCTCATTTATTCGTTTGCTAGAAATAGTTTGGAAATAAATCTTTGCACTTAACTAATTAAATTAAATATGTAGGCTAACAGATGTCTTCACACCGTTTCCTTCTCCACGAAAGAGAGAAAGAGAAAGTGAAAGTAAAGGCCGATTGCAGGATGCTTGTTCTTTATCCTCACACTGCAGATGCTCTGTTTAACTGTTTTCTCGCTAGGGAAGGTTCAGTTATTAACACTTAAAAAGTCTGCCATGTAAATAGCAAATGCGCCTTGGCACGACACAACTGACTCTTAAAGGGAATGGGAGATGAGACTCATTTCATTTATTCGTTTGCTGGAAAATAGAACTGAATTTAGTAATAGTTTTGAAACAAATGTTTGAAACAAACTAAATTGAATATGTAGGCTAATGGGTGTCTTCAGCGGAGTGCATACAACACTGTTTCTTTATCCACAAAAGAGAGAAAGAGAAAGTAAAGAGGCCGAATGGAGGAGGTAGTGAAGCATTCATTTTTTTCACTCTTTTTCACTTTTTTTTCACTTGTCACGAGGCAACTGACTCTTGAAGAGAATGAGATATGAGACACTGATTGATTTATGCTCAAAACATACCCATAACTCATTAAGAGAATAAGCACAACCCTGTTAGACCATGCTCCACGTGCAGAGTGTATTTTTTCATCCGTAAAAAAGCAAAAGTGGATTCGGACACACCCTTAATGCTTTGCACCATACGCTTTAGACTTTGCACCTAGATTGTTAATATAGAGCCCTAAATGTCTTTATATCAGTCCAATATGACTATGGACACACTATACCTATACACAGTCCAAACATGATTTTCATCATAGGTGCTCTTAAAAGTTTAACGCTTTTTAAAAAAAAAAGAAATTATTATTATTTTATCAACAAAAATCAATCAACTGATTTTAATATTGTAGGTTTAAAAATTGTTAAACAGATTTTTAAAAGCTTTATATTTTATATCTATAGTTTCTGTCAGAAAATATGTTTCTTTATTAATTGAATTAGATAAAGTATAAGGGCTTGAAGACAAGTTTTAGTATTCTAAGTTAGTTCAGTAGCTGCATTCCAAATGGCACACTATGTACACTTTCCACATATGCACTTGTATACCCGGTTATGTAGTGTATGAGTTTGGTGTAGTTCCAAATGCAACTCTCTCTTTTGTTTTAAAAACATCCATTTCCTGCTAACATCTGAGCTCTTTTTATCGCGTTCTTAAACACCTGATTGGCCATTGTGTTCACATGCTCAATAGACACGACTGTGATTGGCCTTGAAGGTCATCTTTTTACAATTCTTCCACTGTTGTTCACCAGCTGCAAAGGCAGATGCAACTGTTTTGGATCGTTTCCTATTTTTTGTAATATATACATGACCTATTGGACTATAGGTCTTATGTTGCAGAGGTTTGTTTTTGGGAAAAGCCAAAAATACAGTCAGAATTATACACTTTTATTCCTGTTATGTACAGATCATCTTCTATAAAGACATTTCTTAAAATCTCATTCATTCATTTTCATTTCAGCTTAGTCTCTTTATTAATCTGGGGTTGCCACTGCTGAATGAACCGCCAACTTATCAAGCATATGGTTTATGCAGCTGATGCCCTTCCAGTTGCAACCCAACTCTGGGAAACATCCATACACTCTTGCATTCACACACACATATACTACGAACAATTTAGCTTATTCAATTCACCTATACCACATGTTCTTTGACTGTGGGGGAAACCGGATCACCCGGAGGAAACCCACGCCAACACGGGTAGAACATGCAAAACTCCACACAGAAATGCCAACTGACCCAGCTAGGCCTCAAACCACCGACCTTCTTGCTGTAAGGCTATCGTGCTACCCACTGCGCTACCGTGAAGCCCAAAATTTCCTTCAAGTATATCAAAATGTCATTTCTGATGTGTATTTTGGATTGCTAAGAACATAATATGGACCATTTTAAACGCGATTTTTCTCAGCATTTAGGTTTTTTGAACCCTTGATTTCAAAACAGTTCTTGGCTAAATAATATCCTGTCACAACAAATCAACAATGGAATGCTTATTTATTTTTTAAATATTGATCTTTATGACTGGTTTTGTGGTTCAGCCAAGGTCACATATTTTTGTTTGTCTTTTTGTTGTAATAAACCTATAGAAAAAGTTTATTTATAAACAATTTGTAAACTGTATTTTACCTTAGAAAATACAAATAATAATAATAATAATAATAATAATAGCTATTATTATTATTATTATTATTATTACATGATAATAATAACAATTCAATTATTTATTAAATATAACTGTTTTCAACACCACCATTTGAGCCAGTTGTCTCTGTAAGCTTCATTTTGTTTTACACATCATTTATTTATATCATTTTCATGCAATGTAAACTCTATGCAGTATTCAGTAAGCCCAGTGCATTAATAATCCCTTATCCTGTGTGTGTACAGTATGTGTGTGTGTGTTTACACCTGTGAACACAGCCCACAACACAACTTCACTTTCATCAGTGTTATATTGACTACAGCATCCTCAGGCTCTACCGTGCCTTTGTCTCTGTGTGGGGTTAAGTGTGTGTGTGTGTGTGTGTGTGTTTTCCCTCTCACAGCCGATTGCACTGTTTTCACCCTGGAATTCAGAATATATTTGTGGATTGCGCACATTTGTTGCCCTCAACTACTCAAATCTGTAAAATCACACAAACATACACCCTCCTCCTCAGCATTCAGTGTGAGTGTGTGTGTATGTGTATCTGTGTGTGTGTTTGCATGCTGCTTTTGTGCTCTCCATTCACTGATGATCACACACACACACACAGTCGCGGTCGGGGGTTTATGTTGAGGCTGAGGATGTCATCATCACAGCAGCCAAATTATTCTGATTGACCGTCTGATTTCCTGATAGAAGGGCTTCAGTCGTTAACCGAGGCAGGGGTCCCGCACTCCTAGTTCAACTTTAATCAAATCATTTGATTTTGCCTTTTATTATCTCTGGCGAGTGCTAAAATATCACCGGCGGTGGGCTTTTCAGCCGCTGATGAGACCAGGCTCGGTGTGTTAGATTTGAGGAAAGACAGATGAGGGCTGGAGAGGGACTGGGGGTGAACAAAACTAAACTCGGAGGACTGCAAGGGGCTTGATTTTTAAATGTGGGACTCTGGATGTTTTTGAACATCAGGGTCAAAATCCACCCACTTATTAAGAAAATACATTCAGAATATATTTTCTTGCAGCTTGTTCAAACTAGTTATTTAAAATGAGCTAAATCAACACAATTCTAGAGTTTTTTTGGGGAGAATATTTTTTTTATAGAAATATACACTATCTTTCTAAAGTTTTGGCAATATTTTATTTATTTATTTATTTATTTCCTTTAAAATAAAAATGTATTTTTATTCAACAAAACGTATATTTAACTGAACAGAAGAATAATGTCAGATCAGTGGCAAAAGATCTTGCTGATTACATTTTTATACCTTCTGTGGTAACACTTTATAATAACTACACCCTATGAATCATCTATTAAGCATTAGCAAATAGTGAATTCATTTTTTGTTTTACATGTTTTATTTTTGTGCTTATTTTTTGTGCTTTTGCATTGTTTTTTTATATAGTTTTAATATACAGTGAAACTATAATAATATAATTCATAGTTATTAACTCATAATTCATGTGTAATTTAATTACTTTATAAAAGTAAATTATGCACAGTGAAAATAAGAATAATTTTCTTGACAGTTGGCTGAAATAAATAAAGTGACTTGATTATATTTTTATTTGATTCAAATAATGGTAGCAATTAATTTTAAAAAGATTTTAAATAGTATTAGTAAAAATAAAATCAAACAAACTATATGACAAATCTTAATATGTTGTTTTGATTAGTCAGCATTAATAACTTATTTGTATAATTTAATTACTTTATTAAATAAATTATGCATATTAATAAAAATGAAAATAAGAATAATTTCCTTGACAGAAATGATTTTTATATATCTAAATTACTTAAATGTTGTAAAATAATATCATTAAAATTAAATTTTAAATATATAGTTTTAATTAATCATAATTAATACTTATATTATTATTTAAATACTTTATACAAATAATGTAAATAAATAAAAATGGAAAATATGAATAATATCTTTGACGGTCTGAATAAAGGAGTGACTTTTGTTTATATTTTTGTTCCATTGAGTTACTTAAAAAGTATATTTAAAATAAAACTATTAAAATAAAATTAATTGATGTTTTGTTTTTTTACAGTACAATGTATAACTGATGTTTTTAAACTTTTACCAACCCTAAACATTGGTATCGTAACATACCACAATAATAGACCAGCACGTAAAAATTTCCATCATGAAAAAGTCTCCATCAGCAATTCTGCAGAAGCCGCTATAAATCACTTCATCCACAAGTAATAAGTTCCAGTCATTTAATAGACATAAGCCAGAATCAGGGATCAGAAACTACTTGTCTTTGGAAACCTGAGCTTTCACAGCTTGTTGATGAAGTGTGTTATTGTACCGTATTCAGCTCAAGTCCATGAAGTGGTGACTATGCATTAAACAGCTTGTCATTTAGCCTTTCATGCGTCAGGGCTGTAGGAGAGATCTGAGAAGGCTTTGCTTCTGAATATTAATAACATGACCTGAGGTTGCTCATAGACCTAATTGATTTGCTGAAAGGCAGACGCTGGTTAGTAAGCTCTTCCTTGTAGGATTAGTGCTTAGTGTTTAGTGTTCATTCAGTTTGCTGTCAGTTCTGAACACTGGCAGTGATTTCTCATTGTTATAAAGGGACTGTTCACCCAAAAATGTTAATATGCTCACCATTTTCTGGTCCTAAAGAAGTTCGAAACTTGAAAAACCTATGAACACAGAAGATATATATTTTTTGGATGGTGAAAATAGTTGCCAGTGGAAAAAAAACGTGTAAATCAGTGGTGACCAGTTTCCACCATTCCCCAATTTTCATTTTGGGATGATCTCTGCCTAAAAAAAAGTAAATAAATAAATGAAAATAAATTAAGGGTTGGCTCAGTGGTTAGCACTGTCGCCTCACAGCAAGAAGGTTGCTGGTTCGAGTCCCGACTGGACCAGTTGGCATTTCAGTGTGGAATTTGCATGCTCTTCCCGTGTTGGCATGGGTTTTTTTTCCGAGTGCTCTGGTTTTCTCCACAGTCCAAAGACATGCGGTGTAAGTGAGTTAAATTAACAAAATTGTTTATAGTGTGTGTGAATGAGAGTGTATGGGTGTTTCCCAGGACTAGGTTGCATCTGGAAGGGCATCCGCTGTGTAAAACATATATGCTGGAATGGTTGGTGGTTCATTTCACTGTGGCAAACCCTGATGCGCTGTAAATTTTGTTTTTGGTTCGGCAAAAATCAGTAAAAATAGACTCTTTTCTGCGTCTTGTTTTTCCCTGTGAAGCATTACAAAGCATTTTTCCCTGTTTGTCCTGCCATATTTTGATCTTAGTCTTATTATATGTCAAAACATTATTGGTGTTTTGTTTTGTTTCTACGTTTGTGTCTAATGAATGTTTTGTTAACGTTTGTTTCTGTTTTATTTTTTATTTTTTCAATTGAACTATGTTTGTTTGTTCTGATAATGTTTTATTTCTTAGTACCAATTTCTAAGAGTTTTTTGTTTATATTTCAGACTTGACAGATGTTTTCAAAAGTTGAGTACACAAGAAGAAGAAAAAACGAAAGGAAATAGGGATTATGTTTTCAATTTTGTTTACTCAACTTCAGACATTCCAGTTCTGCAGACGAAAAAATGTTCAGTTGGCGCAACTTTAAAAGTTTTGTTACAGAGTAGTTCACCAATCCAATAAACTAATAATCTTATGTTAACCCAACTAAATGTTTTTTCTATTACTGGCAAATAATTGTGCAGTGCAGCTGATGTTTTCAAAAGTATTAATAATAATTGTAATAGAAATAATAATAAAATACTTGCTTTCAAAATAAATTATAACTTACATGAAGCTATAAAATGGTTTAAATAAGATATTATTCATAATATTGTACAAGAACCGACCTACAGACCGATTAATTAAAAATTACGTTTTAATCAGTTTTATTTTCATTTTATTATTTTAATTTTATTTTATTGTTTTACTTTGTGGTTCGGGGCCCAATTATATGTTAAAGTAAATGGTGTTGATGTTAAATAATGTTAGTGGTTAAATAAAAGAGTTTTATTATATATTTTAGAAATTGAAAGAATTTTTTTATTTGAATAATTTTTATATTTGTTTATTGATTTATAAAAATATATATTGTTCTATTTTTCATTTAATTATCTTTAAATAATTGTTTTAGTTTTGTTTGATCTTAATTAGGAATTAATAAAAAAAAATCAATAATAATTTATTAATGTTCATTTGCAGTTTTACTTGTTTACTTTTCCTTAGTGTTATTAATAAAATGAATAGAAATTGTTTCATGAAACCACAACAGATCGCTTTGTTTTGTTTTGTTTTTGCTTACTCTTATGTAAAAAAGGCCAGCTTAAATAAATCTGACAGCTGTATTTGACTGAACAAATCACCCACAAGGGTGAGCAACTGATACCATTGTTTGCTTTACCTTTTTAATTTCTGAGTGAATCATTCCTCAGCATCCTCATCCTCCAACTTTAGTTTTACCCTTATATACACTCTGCTTTACCATGTACCAATGTCTTACTTTCTGACTCTTCAGTTACTTATTTATTTGTCGCTTCAGTACAGTTTGATTGACTCAGTGACAAGACGGGGTCAGTACATTTCCAAACACACAAAGGCCACTGGTCACCGTCTCAATCTACAAACCCTTTTGACATTTTCATGGAGCACTAAACCAGCTCCGATAGTAAGAGCAGCCTGCATAACACAACAAAACATACAGCAGAATACAAGCACGAAAAGGTTCAATGGACACTCCCACACTTGCAGCAAACACACTCGCTCATCATCTTGTTTTTTATTCTTTTTTTTCTTTTTCTTTTTTTTTTTTTACTGTTGGTGTGTAAAGCTGTGCTACTCGGCGAGTGCCGAGCGTCTTCAAATGCCAACCGTCTTTCCTGCATTCCAGTCTTTTTCAGTCCTCTCGGAGCAATTTTAAGTTATTTTCTTGTCTGAGTGCAGCTTTCAGTGAGGTTGGTTTCAGGACTCGCTCACACAGACACACACACATACACAAACACCTTGCCTTAAAGCTAGCACCGGCTGCCCTGTGTTTGGCTGGCCGGATAGGAAGGACTGTAGTGAACTAAACATGCCACGGGTCGTGCAGATGTCACTTCCTATTAACAAGCGCAGATTGCTACCCGTGTCACACAGGTCACGCACCTCCTCCCTGCTTTTGTGTGTGTGTCTGTGCACGTGCAGGAGGCATCGCGTCTTGCTTAGAGAGCCATAAACCTGGCTGAGCGCAATCTTACTGATTCTTAGGTTGTGCTTAAACTAGTGCAGCTTCACTCCCTGCTAGTACTAGGGTTTTCATTGCGTTTCAGAAAAATGATATTCATTCGCCCTTGCGTAAAAATACCTGCTTCACACTTGCAGTCAACCGGTTGCTTAGTGGTCATATTGGAGTGGCAATTATTAATATTATTATTAATAATAATAATAATATTATCAATTAT
>CAIGQQ010031933.1:1711945-1745722 GCA_903798035.1 Danio albolineatus
CAACGTCGCTATTGGACAACAAAGTAACATCATCCTTAGACGCTGGATAGACATTGAATTTTGGTCACCTGACATCACAACTAAAATCTAACCTAATATAAATGTCTTATGACGTTGTGTGCTTGCTGGGCAATAACTCGTTGTTGCATGTTACGTTTACAAACACATGCACAAATTACATGCAAACGCATCAGCTTTTAACAACGTAATACTCACTACTCACTACTCTTGAGTACTTTTGAAAGGGCTACTTTTTACTCATACTTTGAGTAATATTTACAGCAGATACTTTTACTCTACTCACACTACATTTTTAGGCAAGTAATGATACTTTTACTTGAGTATGATTTTTCAGTACTCTTTCCACCACTGCTCCCTTGGTACTAAGTTTGCAACGAGAATGAAACAAGGTAGGCCCGAAGCGGAATGAAAATATCAAAAAGAAGACACTATAGATATCAGATCACATATATAATCAGGAGCAGAATCATGAACAGCTTTAAAATCAAGGTTTGAAATTCAATGCGGGACTTAACCAACCAGGCCACTGGTTCGCTTGGTGATTTTTACAACAACCGCTGCCTTCTTTGTGATGTGTGCAAGAAGAATGTATCTGAAATGTACATCAAAACCTACCTGAAGTAACGCATGTCAGATTTGCAAAGCATAGTGAAACATACAACAAAACGTACCCAGAGCAACATGTACACTTTGCACAAAATGTAGGCTAGGGCGCATATTTCCAATGAGCCTGTGTTGGTCTAAAATCGACTGTGTTGTGATTGCAATGTTAGTGAATGAATGCTCTCACTCTAACTGATCTTATTAGTAAAATATTTATAGGTCATTTTCAAATAAACTCATGTGCAGTTTGACGTGAAACCAAAATATATCGACTGCTTCAATTTAAAATCTCAAAGTACTGTACATGAAACGAGTGCATTTTACAATAAACAATGCTAAATTAAAGGTATCAAGTTGGAAATGCAAGCTTTGCTAGTTTTTGATGGGTAGATCTTGTCTTTGGGTGACTCTGTGGCGCTGGGGGTAGAAGGTTGCTGGTTTGCCCCCCGGGGATCAGTGTCCATTTCTCTGTGCAGTTTGCATGTTCTCCCTGTGTTTACGTGAGTTTGTCCTATGGGTCGTCCGGTTTGCCCCACAGTCCAAAGACATGTGCTGTAGGTGAATTGGCTAATCTAAATTGTCCTTAGTGTACTGTATGTGTGTATGTCATGGTCCTCC
The DNA here is from genome assembly GCA_903798035.1 of Danio albolineatus. NCBI lineage: Eukaryota > Metazoa > Chordata > Actinopteri > Cypriniformes > Danionidae > Danio > Danio albolineatus. The sequence continues at coordinate 1,713,188 of CAIGQQ010031933.1, forward strand.
AGGTCGAGAGTTGAGCGTTGGGCTAACAACTCGCTTTATGGACGACCAACCTACATCACACATGACTGAAATAGTAAACATGTCATGTTGTGCAGTTGGATGCCAAATTCAAAAGTCCAAAAATAGAAAACCTCCCTATTCTACCGTACATCACACTGCTTTTAATATCAACCACAGACGTCTTTGGCTAACAGCCATCATAAGAGCTGAATGGAGTGAGGACCTAATAAAAAATGCTTGACTCTGTAGTTCTTAATCATATCAGGTAAGTTCACGCTATGCTGAATCACAATACTCGTTTTTGATTGCTGCAATGATTTCAGCAAAAACTGTTAAATAGGGTTCATAAAACCGCGGACACTGAATGCTTAAAATGAAATGTAAAAATCTAAGTTCACATACCCTGCCATACAGGTGCAGTTCGCTGTCAGAATGCAGTTGTTTTTCTTGTTGATGATTACCCAGGCCTTTTACAGTTCTGTCTTCTTTCCTTGTCTTTGGCTAGGCAGAGCCTCGATTTTTAGCACTACAAATTTTTGAATCTGGTAATTATGGAACATTATTTCTTGCACATGACCACACAGAACAAAATTGTAGGCATCCAAAGACTTGTAGGCCTTTAACTTCTCACTTGTAAAATCACTTGGAGTTTCAATGTATTATTTCGGGCTGGATGCTTGGCCATTTCTTCTTATCCAATCTCCATTGGGAGGGTGCTATCGCAAATGGGCCTGTCAGACAAACGCCGCTCACTTTAACATTAATTTTGCTGAATAACTGTGCTAATCACTGGGTGACAAGCTGTTAAATAATACATATAATATATAATCAATATAACTTATCTCTAATACAACAACAAACTGTACCACATCGAATGTCATTCCCTCGCTGTAAATGCGAGAGTTCCTGTTTTTTTCTGCACCCTAGATGCCCACGCATTGTGAATGTTTACAAATTGGTAATTCGTCTATAAAAATTTGATGTTATGAAACACCAATATGGTGCAGCTTAATATCAACTTTGATATAAATGGCCCTGGGAGTAAGTAAGAAAGATCTTGTCTTTCAGCAAGTTTGAGGTTAAGGATCTGGGATTTAAAAAGGTTGGTGACCACTGGTTTATCGCAATAAATTGTAGTGCAACAAAAATGAGATATCGTGACAGGTCTATCCCAAAGAGTCTGGATTGTTACATTTAGTCACTTAAAAGGTTATATTTTGGTCCTGCTCTCGGGGTTTTGGAACAGAGCTGTAGTGTATGTGCCAGGCAGACTGATTTCCTCCTTCAGCATGTCTGTTTTTGAAAAACAGATCTCTGATAGCAATAGCAGGGGAGAGCTTTGAATTAGTCATGACTGTGGACTTTTAGAGTGCCACCGTTTTAGGATTCTCTGTGTGTGTGTGTGTGTGTGTGTATGTGTGTGAGTGGCCTGCACAGTAATCCTCTCCTCTCTGCCCCCTCTCTCTTTCCCTCCACCTTGTTCTGTATCATCGTAGCTTGCTTGCTGAATAATTGCAGTGAGGGGACTTTTCAATGCATTCGTGATTGGCTCTCTGGGCGCACAACACTGTAGGCTAGGCTGAGTGTGTTCTCTGCTCTACTACCATAAGCCTGTTTCCACTACTCTAACACAGTTCTGACTGACTCCTGCAGAGATTAACACATGAATACTTGACAATTACAAACTCCTTTATGCTCTTCTCTGACGCTCTGTAGCCTGTAGTTTGCATTCCCTGATGTTCTCTCACCAGTACAGACCTCTTTTGTGCCTGTATTTGAGTGTTAAACGTTTGTGTCTTCCTCATGAACCATCTAACATCTACCTTAAACTGAAGTAGAACTCTGCCATGAGTTTTAAAATGAAGTCGTTTTCACTCTTTTCAGCATAAACCACATCTTTCTGTGCAAAGTGTTATATATTGACAAAATAGTAATATTGTAATACTGTGTTGACAAACGCCATCAGTGTTTGCATGCTATTAAGCATTACTATTATTGTATTAAGCTATTAGATTTTTTTAAAGGAATGTTTATATATATATATATATATATATATATATATATATATATATACTGTATATATGAGAAATATAGACAGATAGCTAGATAGATCGCTTTAAAAAAATTCAATTCAAATTTTAATTATAATATGTACTGTATATAGTATGTATGTGTCTCAAAAAAATCTTTTTTTGTTTTTATTTTGTAATTAGATGGCAAATAGATGAAATTATATTATATGTTTACGTTTTCCACCTCACCTGATTTTTACCACCACATTACCTTGTTAAACATAACCCAAATATTGACAGAACGCTTCAATTTTATTACTTGCAAACAGAAATAAATCAACGTTTACATATCGGAGTCATTAATTGCCAAACTCCCGTGGAATCTGTCGGACAGTGCTATGGGTGCATGGTGCGTCCTCTTGGTAAATACCATGTCTTTGACGATGGTGATATTACGGGCAGCGCGTGAAGGACTAATCCCCACCAGACGACATTCTGATCCAGTGTGATCAATTTTCATCAAAAAGTAATCCAATTCAGCTTTTTTACCGTTTTTAGTCGGAAGATTACAAAAGAAATCGTCAAGCATGAAGCACTGTAGCCTTTCAGTTCTCGAAAACATTTGATTAAACTCTTATCTTCATTTGAAAACACCATTTTATTTGAGCCTTACGCAGCTAAAAATAAATATGTCATCATTATCTCATCATTAAGTCATTGCCACACAAAGTAAATAAAAGCATTATTCGAATGCAAAGATTTAACTGTTATTCCTGTACGAAATTGAGTCACTCCTACTCCTGTAGTACGACAAGCAGTCTTATTTTTGTTCATTCATTCATTCATTCATTTTCTTTTCGGCTTAGTCCCTTTATTAATCCGGGGTCGCCACAGCGGAATGAACCGCCAACTTATCCGGCATTTGTTTTACGCAGCGGATGCCCTTCCAGCCACAACCCATCTCTGGGAAACACATCCATACATTCTCATTCGCACACATACACTATGGACAATTTAGCTTACCCAATTCACCTGTGCCGCATGTCTTTGGACTGTGGGGGAAACCGGAGCACCCGGAGGAAACCCACGCAACCACGGGGAGAACATGCAAACTACACACAGAAATGCCAACTGGCCCAACCGGGACCTGGCCCAACCGGGGATCGAACCAGCGACCTTCTTGCTGTGAGGCGAACGTGCTACTCACGCGCCACCGTGGCGCCGCTTTCTTATTTTTGTATGATATATTATTTCTTGTTTTTCAATTCAATTCAATTCAACCTTTTCATTCATTCATTCATTTTCTTTTCGGCTTAGTCCCTTTATTAATCTGGGGTCGCCACAGCGAAATGATCCACCAACTTATCCAGCATTTGTTTTACGCAGCGGATGCCCTTCCAGCCACAACCCATCTCTGGGAAACATCCATACATTTTCATTCACACTCATACCATACGGACAATTTAGCTGACCCAATTCACCTGTACCGCATATCTTTGGACTGTGGGGGAAACCGAAGAACCCGGAGGAAACCCATGCAAACACTGGGAGAACATGCAAACTCCCCACAGAAATGCCAACTGACCCAGCCGAGGCTCGAACCAGCGACCTTCTTGCTGTGAGGCGACAGCACTACCTACTGTGCCACCGTGTCGCCCAATTCAATTCAATTCAATTCAGTTCAATTCAATTCAATTCAATTTGTTTATTGTCAAGTTTCCCTGTACAATGAAATTCTTACTTTGCTGTCCACAATGAAGTCGTACACATAATATACACGTCATACACATATATAGACAGATGTGACAGAAAAATAACTCTATATAAAGTCTGATAGCTGATGGGAAAAAAAAAAAGAGTTCTTGAGTCTGGCAGTCCTGCATTTCACACTCCGATATCTCCCATATATATAGATATATAGAGAGTTCCGAGCATGGGAATAGAGTCTCAAACCGTATTGTTTCCTTGTTCTCATGTAAATTATTCAAATAATATTCCCAACAATATTATCTCCAACACACATAGAAAGCAAACAATTCTTTGTCAGTTTACTTACACAAATGTATCTCTCTATAGGATATACAGTACAGTAAATAATACATGCCAGTGTTTCAAAAGCATTTATACAGGTTCAGTACAGGCATAAAGTAGACATGTCAGTATGTTTATCCTTGTGACATTACCTACTATTGGTGGTTTCAGCATTGACTTTAATCTGAATGAGTTTAAATGAGATGAACGTGAACTATAATTGCATAAAATAAGAAAAAAAAAAGCTTAATCAGTTGTTTTAAAGCATTCTGTATTCATTACATTTCCGCGTCCTCTACTTTCCAGTGCATAACTGCATATGGATTCTGTCCTCCAGCAGTGTATTATGCAGAGTGTTGTGACATAAACACTAGTGGGCCTGCTGTTTATCAAGTGGGAGGAATCAGTAACATTTTTCAATTGTACCAGATCCTACACATCATCAAAACCGTGACAAACACACACTTACACAGTCTCATCCACCCTCATCCACTCACCAGCAAACACAACTCTCACACTTCAGCCTCCCACAGAATCCTCTATGCAAATGTGTTCTCCAACAACAAACATGTTATATCCGTATAATTTTAGGTTGTGTATATCTGCATTGACTGATAGTTGGTGTGGTGGTCTGGAATTTTTACTGCATCAAATTACAAATGTTTATTCAATACACTCTTGTTCAAAAGTTTGAATAATCGTTTAAAAGAATTATACTTTTGTTCAGCAAGAAAAAATGAATTTGTGCAGCTACAGTAGTCGATTAATCAACCATCATTACTTCCTACAAGTAGAAGTTACAGACTAATTTGTTGATGTTACTCTGTTAAAAAAACAATTAGTTGACTTTACTTGAGTAAAAGTGAGTAAACCCATTGTTTTTCAAGCAGTTAGTTAACTCTACTTAAAACGTTAGTAAACCCATAGTTTTTAAAGCGATTACTTGATTCTCTTGAAAAAGTGAGTAAACCCATTGTTTTTAAAGCGATTATTTGACTCGAATAATTGTTAGAAATCAGGTTTTCTCACTTTTTGCAAGTAAAAGAACTACTGTAGGTGCCTAATTATATAAATTAAATCAACTTAACAGTTCCAAGTTACAACAGGTTTACTCACTTTAAGTAACTGATCAAAATCCATTAAATATACATCTCTAAATTTCCTTCATCAGTTTGAACAGCTAGTCATATAATCAGTCATTGTGACTCACTACAAGTAGAATACACAAGTAGAATATTTTTTTATTAGGCTTATTATTTATTGTTATTATATTAGGGCTACATGGGATTGGTAAAATCTGACAGTGCAATATTTTATTTCTTTGCAATATATCTTGCGTTATGAACACCCTTTCACCAGATGGCTTGAACAGCTCTATTTGGAAAGAAATCATTCATTTAGGCTGATTGGGTTGATTTTGTTAGGGTGTGAATCATGTATACATAAAACAAACAATAAACAAATTCCAAGCAAGAATAATTACAATAAAGCAAAGAAAATCTGGTGCTTATGGTTTTCTGGAGAGTCAAACAGTGTTCAGGTACAGTAATTGAATAATGAAATGTAAAACAGCGCTGTATAGTCCTCATTGTATTAATAATTCCATAAAATTATTCTTCATTAAAGTTACAAATTTACTTTTATGTGCCTGAATGCTTATTCACTCTCTTGAAGTGCCTTTAAAACACATGCAAATCACTATGTTATGGTATATTTTGCAGTGATTTCACAAATCTCATGTATGTTTAACTAGAACAGCTTAACATTGCTTATCCTGTGGTGACTATTGTGGACACACACATTGCAATATCGATGCTGAAACGATATATTGTGCAGCCTTAATGGATATGTTATTGTTATACAGTGCATCCGGAAAGTGTTCATAGCACTTCATGTTTTTTATTTTACAGCCTTATTCCTGAATGGATTAAATTCATTTATTTCCTCAATATTCTACACACAATACCCCATAATGACAATGTGAAAAAAGATTTTTTGAAATTGTTGCAAATTTATTAAAAATAAAAAAACCTGAAAAATCACATGTACATAAGTATTCACAGCCTTTGCTCAATACTTTGTTGATGCACCTTTGGCAGCAATTACAGCCTCAAGTCTTTTTGAATATGATGCCACAAGCTTGGCACACCTGTCTTTGGGAATGTTTGCCCATTCCTCTTTGCAGTACCTCTCAAACTCTATCAGGTTGAATGGGAAGCGACGGTATACAGGCATTTTCAGATCTCTTCAGAGATGTTCAATAGGATTTGGGTCTGGGCTCTGGCTGGGCCACTCAAGGACATTCACTGAGTTGCTGTAAAGCCACTCCATTGATATTTTAACGGTGTGCTTTGGGTCATTGTCCAGCTGGAAGATGATCCATCGCCATGGATTGCTGCACAGATGGTTGTCCTTCTGTAAGGTTCTCCTCTCTCGCCAGAAAAACGCTGGAGCTCAGAGTGACCATCAGGTTATTGATCACCTTCCTGACTAAGGCCCTTCTCCCCCGATCACTCATCTTAGATGGCCGGCCAGCTCTAGGAAGAGTCCTGATAGTTCCAAACATCTTCCACTTACGGATGATGCAGGCCATTGTGCTCATTGGAACTTTCAGAGCAGCAGAACTTTTTCTTTAACCTTCCCCAGCCTTGTACCTCGAGACAGTCCTGTCTTTGAGGTCTACAGACAATTCCTTTGTCTTCACGCTTTGTTTGTGCTTTGACATGCACTGTCAACCATGGGGCCTGGGGTGTATGCCCTATTAAATTATGTTCAATGCTAAACAACTCAAGAATGATCAGTAGAACACTATACCTCTTTGGTACAGAATTGAACAAGACACTTGATCCTACTTCTACAAAGAGACTCAGGATCATTTCCTATCTAGCAAAAAAATGCATTTTGCTCAACTGGAACCAACAACGACCTCCAACATTTGAACTGTTCATACAACTCTTGAATGAAACAATGCTCTTAGAACAATATACATACTACTTAAAAAACAAAGGAGATGCTTTTCAAAAAATATGGATGCCTCTAATCAACCTCTGACTCTCTGACCACCTCAGATGTATTTTCATAATAAGTGTGACTTTATTCATTTGCAGCAGAGCATTATTCGTTTATTACGAAATTGTGTTTTTTTTAATGTGCCTTTTATTTATTTATTATTATTATTATTATTATTATTATTATTGTATTTTTTTAAAAAAATTTATGACTTTTGTTACTATACTTGTGCTTACTGATATTCTTGTCCTTGTCCTTTTTTTGTTTTTGTTTGTATGTTCATTAAAACTAATAAACAAAGAATTATATAAAAAAAAAGAATGATCAGTAGAAACAGAATGCACCTGAGCTCAATTTAGACATTTTGCAATTAGGCTGTAACAGAAAAAATGTAGAAATAATGAAGCACTATGAATACTTTCCAGATGCACTGTATGTTCAATCACAATATGTTGTGAATCACAATATGTTGTGTATGTTCAATCACAATATGTGCTGACATATTGGCCTTGTGTTACATCAGTTAATCACTATAAGTGACTGTTATAAAACCTACAGTATACATTTTGAAATAAAACCACACTAGTGTAAACAGCGCCTGGGTTAGTACAGCTAGTTGATGAATTAACCCTTTGTGCCTCATCACAGATTAAAGGACTTTTAAGTTGTAAATTTTATTATTTGGTAAATTTAAGTGGTTAACTAAATTTCTCCCAGACAAGATTTTCCTGTTACTTTCCTCAAGGTATGTCATTAATGTAAAAGCCCACCTAATGTGTGGCGTCCCACTAACCTGAGTGTGAGAGGGTGTTTGACACCTGCCCAGTGCACCAGCCCACAGCAGCTGCTCTCTTTGTTACTAACTACAGTCAATTAGGTAACAACTGAACAAACACAAATGTGTTTGTGTGTGTTAGTAGTCTAAGAGTAGTCTAGCTGTTGAATGGAAATAACTGAGTCTTGAGTGTGTTATAAAAGCTGTAGTGCTTAAAAGGAATAAAAGCTGGATTGTGTTTGTTTATGCCTCTCTACTTGAGCTTAGAAAAAAGCCTGTCATTTTCCTTTTTAAAAACTTATTTGAGTTTTTTTTTGTGATTTTAATCTTGTAAACTGTTTTATGTTTTTGTCTGTTACGATATTACAGTGTTTAAAAGATATAGACATATATCTCTGTTAGGGGTGTAACGCTACTCAGAAATCACGGCTCAGTACGCACCTTCATTTTGAGGTCAGAAATTATGATTCCCCCCCTGCATATTTTTCCCCAATTTCTGTGTAATGGAAAGAAAGTTGTTGTTTTTTTCAACAAATTTATAAACATAATTGTTTAAACACTATTTTCTATTAACTGATTTCTTTGCCATGATGACAGTGCATAATAGATATTTTTCAGGATACTAGTGCAATTTAAAGGCTTAACTAGATTCATAAGGTTAACTAGACAAGTTAGGGTATTAGGCAAGTTATTGTCTAACAATGCTTTGTTCTTTATATTTTAAAAAAATATTGTTTAAGAGGGCTTATGATATTGACTATAAAATGGTTGTAAAAAAAAACATTAAAAACTGAAGAAAAAAAAGCTTTTATAGCTCAAATAAGTCTTTCTCCAGAAGAAATAATATAACAGGAAATACTAAAAAAAATTCCCTGCTCTGTTAAACATCATTTGAGAAATACAGTGGTCCCTTGCTATAATGCGGTTCACCTTTCGCAGATTTTTAGTGCAATTTGACATGCTTTCTCTTTCTTTTTTACAGCGCGTTGTGTTTTGCGTCCCGATAAGCGCATTGTGCAGTACAGAATACATTCATCTTGCCAAATTTACATAAATCTTTGATCATTAGCAATGTGACTCTGAAATGCTGTGCTGTATGTTTGCAAGTTTTCTCCCCAACAAACCCCATAATGTAGGCAAAATGTTCTGCACCATGAAAGACACCTGCGGCGGCACCCAAAAAGCAGAGAAAGGTGCTAACCATCGCTCAAAAAGTTAGACTTCTGGACATGCTAAAGGACGGCTGTAGGGTGCCATTATGAAGTAAATGAATCTTCGGTTCATTACATTCAGTTTTACAGCCTTAAAACATCCATAATAGTTGTAAAAAAATAAATAAAATAAAGCTGACTACTTTGCATATTTCGCCTATTGCCCATTAACTCCCGCAATTAACAATTCCCGTGATTAACAAATAAAATTCACAAAAGCATTAATAATTTTTACTTCAACTGTAAATGTGCGTTGATGTGAATTAATTTTCATTGCAGAAAATTAGCTAAAATACATTTTTGGGAAAAAAACATTATATTCCTGTCTATTTGTCATTTAACTCATCCATTTTTCCATATGGCTCCATCATTTGAAACCATAGAATAGAAATAGAAACCTCATACTTTTCTTTGGCCTAAAGTTGGCTTTCTGGCGTTAGGTGTGTCCAGACAGACGTTCCTCAGTAGGGGGTTAATATTGGACCAGATGCTGGCTCTCCTGGTAGTCCCATTATCTGGGTTACCAGCATTCAGCAGACAGGTGCTTCCCCTCCCTTTACACTGTGGCCAGGGAGGAGAGGACTTTTCAGGAGCAGGACTTCAATAGGTGGGATGCTGGGACAGCAGCAGGATAAGGAAGTCTGGAGGTGCGCTAATTACAGTGGTGTGTGGTTGTGCGTGCTTATATGTGTGTTTGGCACTGACCATTACACTCGTCTTAATAGGTAAATTGCAAGGAATTGCATTTCTTAGTTATGTAAAGTTCGTTTTTGAGTTGTCTGTCTAGCAGTGTAAAGCCAACAGCGTGTGATTATAACCTTGATTTCTGAATATAGAAGACTATATAGACTTTTAATGTACTCTTACCTTCTCTCAGCATTCTCACAGATATTATGTCTAATTTAGTTTGGTTCAGGGTTATTTTAGCGCGATTGAGATTGTAATTTTTATGCATAGTTTGAATTTGATTTAGATTTTCTTTAAGTGTAATTAAAGGTTTAATTGTTATTTAGTTTAGTTTAATTAGTTTTTAGGTCATGTTTAGATGATATTTTTCTTCTGGAGAAAGTCTTTTTTTTTATTAGTTTGGCTGAAATAATAATAATCAAGGTTAATTTCATTAGCAACATTAAGAAACTTTTTTTTCCCTCCAATTGGCTACAGAACAAACAACTGCTGTCCAACAACTTGCCTAATGAACCTAACCTGCCAAGTAAACCTAATAACCCAGTAAAATAGCACTTTAAGCTGAATACAAGTAATATCTTTGCAAAATAGCTTGTAAAATATGTACTATCATCATGCGAGACTAAACACATTAGTTGGTCCCACTTTATATTAAGTGTCCCAACTACTATGTAGGCATGGGACGATAACCGTCTTCAAGATATACAGCGGTATAGAAAAGTCAAGGTTTTAATATCGCCAAAATTTTCTAAGGTATGGGTGATGTTTTTTATTTACATTTTTTTGGTTACGTGTAAATTGTAAAGACATCTTTTTTTTTTAAACAAATGAAGACCGCAGAAGTTGAGGATTCATTTGAATTATTTAGCCCGACATGTTTACTGTCCCAGAATATTTAAAATGTTTGTCAAAATAAAATATTTTGTGTTCAAAGGGGAAAAAGATTTTGTTTTTCACCCAGACGTTTAAAAAGAGCATATTTTAGAGCAGTAAACACAATACCATCATACCGCGAAACCGTAATATTTTTATCCAAGGTTATCATACCGTCAGTATCTTATACCGGCCCATGCCTACTACTATGTACTTGCATCAAAAAATAAATACAATGTATTTACTATGTTCATAATGTATTTGAGAACACTTGTGTTGCTCTTGAGTTGGAATAGGGGTACGGTTAAGGACAAGTTTGGTGGTCTCGGTAGATTTAAGAGTGGGATAAGGAGTAAGGGATGGTCAACAGTGTATATACAAATGTAGCTACAGAAATTAATTACAGATGTAATTACATATAGGTATTTAATCAAGCATAAGTGCAATGTAAAAACATATATTTACACAATAAGTACATTGTAAGGAATTATTAATTTCGGTGTAAGTACATATTAGTTAAGGCCACTTAATATAAAGTGGGACCAATTAGTTATTAATGATTAATTATTAAACTTGTTATAAAATTGTTATTATAAAAAGTTGTTTAAACGTTTTTTAAAAGGTGTTCAGATAATCTGAGTGTGTGTGCGTGTGCGTGTGTGTTTTACGCTAAATTGTGAATAAAAATGTCCTTTTTCAGTTATTCAGAATTTTGTTGTGTGCTTCCCTAAAAATATTAGCTACACTCTCAGAAAAAAAGGTACATGATGGTATAAATAATGTTCCTTGAGGAACAGTTTTGTACCTTTGTAAAAACCGTACCTTATATGGTACTGAAAAGACCTTTTATGATACTGTTCTGTGCCTTTTATGGTACAACTGAAATGAAGGTACACAATTGTTCTCATATAAAAGGTACAAAAGTGTTGAACAACTCCTTCTTTATTACAGTATCTATGAAAATAAATATGACTGGAAAGGCAAAGTGAGTTTTATGAATAATTTCCATGTTTAAACAAGAATCATCATTTAAAATTATATGTTTCAAGATACTTATAAACATACATTTTTTTGTCCTATAATACAATACAAAACAACTGGTAAAACATAAAACTATAGGTAATGTAAACTAAACATTTAATGCATTTTAATAAATGTTTGGTAAGCATTTTTGACACTGTTAAGGTACAAAGTGTCTTGTCACTGTGGTGGTCCCTTTCACAAAGTATACAACATTGTATCTGCAGGTTTTTAAAAACAAAGGTACATTTTGGTGTCCCATGGTACAAATCATGACCTTAAAAGGTACACATTTGTTTCTTTTCTTAAGGTACAATTCTGTCCCGTAAAAAGGTACTGCCCCAGTGACAAGGGTTTGTACCTTCTTTGGTACAACATTGTACCATTTTCTCTTAGAGTGTATAGTGTAATATGAAGTTTTATTAGCTCATTTTCAGACTGATGCACCACTATTGTTCATACTTAGCCTCAAATTGTTATGGATGGTTAAGTTACCAGGTTCTGTGTTAATCTTTTACACCATTAATGCCTATATATAATATATAATAATACTGTATATGAATATATAATAATATATTATATAAGTTTTTTTCTTTGTCTTAATTTAAAAGGAGAGTTCTTCTATTCATTTCACTCCTCCTGATGAAATAACTGGTTAGCTTCAGGTTGAGGCGGGAGAATAAATCATAAATCCCAGTGCATTAGCAGACAAATTAATGAAATAATGTAGCGGTGAGGAAATCTGGAAATATGCTTAGGAAATTTTTTAAAAGCCTCCCCTGCCGACATCTCTCTAAACGACCCTGACAGAGGTGTAACAATAGCTGGCAGTCACCGGAGACAAAGCATTTCATCAGTGGGGTTACATCAGACAAGGCCCACGGGTAAAACTCACAATAAGCAGCTAATCTCCTAATCCACCCAAATTATGCCCAACACCTTTCAATGATGATTGCGCAGGAGGAGGGAATTATAATCTCCTGATGAGTTTTGACCAGGGATACAATATAGGGGAAAATGTGAGTGCTGTGATTGAATTAATTGCTCTTTGTAGACGCAGGTGACTGACAGGAAAGGCACTGTATTCAAACCGTTTGAGTGAATTGAATAAATATTGGAATACGTAGAGTCACCAAAGCTCAGTAATTGAGGTGTAATTTCTTTCTTGCTAAAGCCACGGAGCTTGTCCTTGCATAATGAAACATGAATGCCTTTTGATTTTTATAAATCCAGAGAATCTGGCAGATTTTTAAATTGTTTAATTTGTCAAAGTAATATCGAGAGAGGGAGAGGTTTTGGAGAACCAAAGATTACATTATTAAGCAACAATGTTGATAGTGTATGTGAATAATAAATATACAAATTAATGTAGATCACAGATGGTTGATGTTAGGTATTGGCTGGCTTACGATTCTGATGATATAATTCAGTGGTTCTCAACTGGTTTGGCCACGGGACCCACATTTTTACATGGTCATCAAGCCGCGACCCAAATTTTTAGGAACTGTAATATAATTTTAGGAATTATAATTAATTTGTATTTATTTGTTAACATACACAAGTAGTGACAGAAGAATCATGAGAAAATCAGCAAGACTTACAAATAAACAATATTTTATTGCTGACATTTAACAAAATGTATCAAAATTATAGAAATATTGCAAAGTAAAAACGACAAACACTGTAAACAGTGGTTAGGGTAAGGAAATGTTGTTACCATAAACAAAACTGAACTGTTAATAAAACATGAACACTGATCCCGTTGAACAGAAGAATCTGTATTTTTATGATTAAAACATCCATAACCATTTTTACATCCATGACAGCAATTATAAACATATGTTTCACTTAACAGTAATTTGGGAAGATAATGAGATAACTGAGGATGTGTTTTACTCCTGATAAGAGTTTCGAAGTCAAGGGTGATGGTAGACTGTGCTCTGTTCCTTTGCTTTGACTCAAGCTGCACCAAGGAAGAGAAGCCACTTTCATACAAATACGTAGAATGGGGTGGGTTTGATCGCACTCTCAAGTCGTGAAAACTGAGAGAGGCTTACTTCACTGAATTTCTTTTTCAGCGTCTTATCACACAACAGCTCCACGAGCTGACTCTCTATTTTGTTCGGCAATGTGACACTTTCCACATCGATTCCAAAGAGATCGGTTGTCGTGCTACATAGAGAGTCAGCTGGTGGAGCTGTTGTGTGATAAGACGCTGAAAAAGAAATTCAGTGAAGTAAGCCATTTCAAAATACAAGTCCGGTATACGCAAAACAAGTTAAAAATTAAACTTTTGTTGTTGTTTTTTTGACCACACACTGCGCGACCCACTGAAAATGTTCCTGCGACCCACCAGTTGAGAAACACTGATATAAATTATATGTATGGATTAAAATATCACGGTTTAACGGTATCACGATATTACTGTGTTCTTTTTAAATGTCTGGGTAAAAAGCAATAACCTTTCCTCCATTAAACACAATATATTTTATTTTAAGAAACCTTTCTGATATTTTGGAACAGTGAACATGTCAGGCTAAATAAATAACTGTACAACTGCCTGCTCTACCAAATGGTTGACCATATTTTGACTGTTTTAAATGATGACTGTTGAAGTCATTTAAAGGATGACTGTTTCAAATAATTTTTACACTACACGGCATTGTTGGTTTACAAAAAAAAAATCAAACAAACATAATCCTGTTGCACTACCACACTTAATTTTGGTGTTATTGTAAGAAATAAACAAGAAAATGTGTTAAATGAGAATCTGAAATATTTAATGGCTTACTTCCAAAAAATAAATATGATTTAGTATTCAAAAAAAATTGTATATGTATTCATTCTGGTACTTTACCATAAACCGACATATTAACAATTTGGTAAAGGTTTATCTTCTAGAAATTATGGGCTGTGTTGAAAAAAAAATGCATTGAGTGTGTTAACTAGCGACATTAGGAGAATGAAAGAAGAATGAAAAAAAGAAATGGAATCCAAATTTTTTTTCTTGGTGGAGCATTTGAAGTGCTAAAATAAATATTTAACTTCTGCTATCTTCATTAGTTTTACGAAGACAGATTTCTTTACAATGTGAAAAGGCATCTTTGGAGATCTTTCTTTTCCTTGGATATAAAGCTACTGCACTGTTCGACTATAGCAACTATAGCATATTTGGATGTTGGTGTATAGGTGATTTGTTTTTCAGATGTTTGCTGAATCATGGGCTGACCTGTAGTTTTTGATGTGGAGGGTCCTTTTCTGCTGGAGATACTGAAATTAATTTTATTTAACAGATTGACGTTAAAGGGCTTTATTGTAATGAACTAGGCGCAAAGTCTAAAGCGTGTGGCGCAAAAGCATAAAAGGCATGTCCCAATCCACTTTTGCTATTTTTAGGACAGAAAAATATGGTCTGTGCCGTGACTCATGGTCTAACATGGTTGAGCTTATTCTCGTAATGAGTAATGGGTGTATTTTGAGCATAACGTGCGTTAAACCAAAGTCTGATTTCCCATTTACTTTAAGAGTCAGTTGCGTCCTGCCATGGCGCATTTGCCATTTACATGGTTGACTTTGTTAGAGGAAAAACTGAATGCTTTACTAGGGAGAAACCAGTTAAACAAATCATCTGCATGAGGAAAAAGAACGAGCCTCCTCCATTCGGCCTCTTTCTCTTTACTTTACTTTTACTCTTTACTTTACTCCTTTACTTTTGTGGAGTAATGAAACGGTGAAAACGACATCCATTAGAAGAGGGAAAGTTTACCAAAATATGACATTTAGTCATGTGCCACTTTTTTTTCAAACCTCTTAAAAGATTCTTTCTTCTTAAACACAAATGAAGATATAAATGAACCGTCTGTTGACGTGCATAATATTATTTGCCTACTATAGATGTCAGTTGCTGCTTTTTTCCAATGTTCTTCAGAATACCTTGTTTAGTGCTCAAGAGAAGAAAGAAATTTTGAAAAGTCTAGAACCCCTTTTGTGTGTATGATGTAAAAATGTACATTTTTGAGGTGAACTGTCCCTTTAATTTGGAGTGAGCTACATTTTATGCACAAACTTGTGATACACCAACAGGCAAATTTGGTGAATTGAAAACAAATGAACCTCATTTATTTGAAATGTAAATCAGTAGCATGATAAAAATCTTTCCATTTAAGGTATCCTTGTTGTATTACAGTGTTAAAAAGAAAATAAAGAAAATAAATCTTACACGTAGGTAGTGTAAATCTGCCTCAGTTTAATAACAAGTTGGGTCCAATGTACCAAACTATTTTTTAGAAGTATTGATTGATTCAAACCGCTTGGGTCAGAAGATGGATATGTTTGACAAACAGCAGTGTTTTTAAACATCTCAGTGTTTAGAGTGTTCAGGAAATCAACCTGCTGTATGAATGACTTCTATCTGTCTCAACACAATACACAGCGATAGGAAAAAGTATTTTGACAAGGAAAAAAAAGACACACTTCACATTTAAATTTGGTCTTTTCTAAATTCGCCGCCTCAATGCAGCCATTGATGATTTTCCACACAATACAACTTGGAAAATAAACAGGTTCCCATTTCTCTGGGAATGATTGCAGCGCATCCTCATATCTCAGCTTCATTTTCTCACCTGTGTGTTAACAAAAATGCAGCCTGCGCCTCGAAAAACAAGTTTACGCTCTCCCGAAATGTTTATCTTTACGTCTGAATGTGTTTTGCTGTTTTCTCTCAGCGCTGAATACAGTTAGCGAGTCGTCAAAAGGACACTTCCTGTCTGTCCTCTGAGCACATCCTGTGTCAAACACCCTTATTGTTATCCAGACATGTTGACAAGGCCTTCTCTCCCACTCCTCACACGACCTTCCACTGTCTGCCTGTATTTGTCAGCTCAGAGGAGCGGATCCAGTGCCAGACAATAGACAGAATAGGACACACTAGGACTAGGTCTGAGCATCTTACCAGTGGTCATGTCAACTAAACATGAAATACTGATACAATCCTTTCAGTTCAGTCAGAAAACACTGTTTCTGATCCATGCACGTGCCTGATCATGTTTTTTTAAAACCGCTTATTAAATTATACCTTCATGTTAGTGTATTTTAAATTGCATATTGCAAAATATATTGTTTCCGAACATTATTATTATTTATTTTCAAATATAGCTACTGATATTGTATATTTGATACAATATTTGATATTATTAATATTATTCATTCATTCATTCATTTTCTTTTCGGCTTAGTCCCTTTATTAATCCGGGGTCGCCACAGCGGAATGATCCGCCAACTTATCCAGCATTTTTTTTAACGCAGCGGATGCCCTTCCAGCCACAACCCATCTCTGGCAAACATCCACACATTCCCATTCACACTCATACACTACGGACAATTTAGCTTACCCAATTCACCTGTACCGCATGTCTTTGGACTTGTGGGGGAAACCGGAGCACCCGGAGGAAACTCACGCAACCACGGGGAGAACATGCAAACTCCACACAGAAATGCCAACTGACCCAGCCGAGGCTCGAACCAGCGACCTTCTTGCTGTGAGGCGAACGTGCTACCCACTAGGCCACTGTGGCGCCCTATTAATATTATTATATATTTTTTTTTTTACATTGTACATATTGTACCTTCTCTAAAAATGCTGGATTCCACACAATTTTAAATAAGTAGTTTAAACAAACTAGCAAATGTGGTTTGTTTTTTGAGTTGTTGATGCGAGCTGAAGATGCTTCTAAAGTTGTTCATTATAATCACCAACAGCTTAATAACTGCATTATATCACACTTTTAGGAAACCTCAAAGAGCACATCGGTTATCTGCACTAAACATTGGCCCTGTTTTACATCTGTATTACTTTGCCAGCATTTAACAGTCTCTTTAAGTTTTAATATTAACAAATGTAATCATTTAAAATTAAGCTTTATTAAATTTCATCTTTCATCTCCAAACTAATATTCATTGTTTTATTGTGTTTCATCTAGTTCTACTGTCTTCTAGTGCAAATATTTCCTCTGTTTCACATTTGTAATGTTTACTGTTGTTTATAATTTACCGTGCATTTTAACCTCATCTATTGACATTAATTTAATTAAATCTTTAGAAAGCCTTAAAATATCAATTGTTTTTATTTTGATATATTGAACTTTTAATGAGATCATGCCTTTACTGTGTGTATACTAATGTACACATAAAAATGTATTTTAATTTGGGTGCAATGATTTTTCACAACATTTTGTAGTAAAAACTTAAGCCTTCCTCATTCAGCAGACAGACATTGTCTTGTTTTTTGGCCTGGTTTCAGTGGCTTATGTTTCTTTATTTATTACTACAGATTCATCAGATAACAAAACACTGCTGTATGCTTGCTTGCCTGTAGCAGAGTTTGTACCAAATACAGTGCCCTTAGACTATTCATATATTAATATGAAACTGAGAAAGCTCAGATGTTAAAGGAACTCTCCACCTTTTTAAATGCATTTCCTAGACTTAAAAGGTAACTTGAACCATTGTTGAATCCATTCAGCCGATTTCTTTTCATGGCATGGTCAATTTTAGTTTAGCGTAATGAGTTCAGTCGGATTTGACCTGTAGTGTGGAGTTTTGATCATTTAAATATTTTTATTTTAAGCTTCAGTCCTCATGTAGTTACATTGTGTAATAACAAGACAGATGGAAAATTTAAAATTACCAGGTATCTAGGCCAATATTGCCAGGAACTATACTCTCATTTTGGAGCTTTCTCAGCTCTCCACAAGAAGTTTGACCTGAGGAGAAATGGTCGTGCCCAACTGAGCCTACGTAGGTATTTTCTCTTCACTTTTGCCAGTTTGTGAAGTTTGTTCCTCGCCACTTGCTTGCTTGTTTTTGGAATTGTGGAGTTGCACATCAATGGATTTGCTCTTCAGTGTTTGGACTTTCAGCAGTAATATTAAACCACACGGAAGTGAACTGAACTTAAACTCTGAAAACTGGACTGACACAGTTTCAATTTACTACAACTTCTATGTTAATCTGCTTTGACAATCTTCAGTGTAAAAGCGCTATAGAAATAAAGATGAATTGAATTGGTGTAATAGTCAAGAAGCCCTGCTACTGTACCATGGCTGCACCAGGTGTGAAGTGTTTCTCTAAAGCATGTCAAAAGCTTCAGATTTATCTGAGACATTAGATAGCATCTTGAACCCGTCCCCTTAATCCATCTGGTTCTTACTATTAAAATAAAAAAAATCTTCATACATGAACAACCAACCTTTAGTCATATGATTGAACATCCTCCTTCACTTGATAGTTTGATCAAAGCGTCCCAGTTGAAGGGCGACACGGGTAACCTGCAGCTCCAGAAGGTAAATACTTCTCGCTTCCATTTAAAGAATTGAAGAACCAAAGGGCTAAGATCAGAGATCAAGCCTCAAAGAGTTCACAGCGATGCTAATTCATACTCTGCGCGTGTGTGTACGTGTCCGTAGGTGTACACACGCACGTCTGGTCCCCGCTGTCAGCCTATTTCACCATGTACAATGCAGAGCTGAAATGTTTTCACCGTATTCAATGTGTGAGCGTGACCCAGATGGGCCCCGCATCGCAACCTCCATCTCCAGCTCTGATTGGGCTGCTTTGAACCCCTGGGTTTGTATGGACTCATATCTTTCTGACGGCTCAAAATGAGCAGAGGCGAAAGCGAGGGACCCCGGCCATTCTCTAGATGCCCTCTGCCAGAGCCCGAATCGGCCCCTTGGACCCACATCCATTTGAAACAACCGTGCTTCTATTCATTTGGCCATAATTGACCAGTTCTGGTTTAGCCTTCCTCATGGCACAAGCACAAAAAGGGTTACCGGGAGTCCGAAGGGCACATTTATTTTTCTTCCAACTATGTACGGCTATTTTTTTGTATGACTAGGCACATACTCAATAGAGCTCTTTCTTTCTTTTCTTTTTTTTTTACAATCCACACCAGTTTTGTGGTTGAATAGTGTGATTTAGTGATGGGAACTTCTGATCCTTTTACAGACTCTGACATTTGAGTATCGGTCAGAAAAAGGAAATCATTTTTTTTAGTTACTCCATTCATTTAGTTAATTTCAGCACAATATATTTAAATCTTTATTTATTTAAATTCCCTAGCGCTGGCTTGACAAGACAAAACTAAAATGTAGCAATGCACAAAGTATAAAAAAACCAAAAAGATGTTTACCTGGATCTCTGGCATCTGTTAGTTCACTTCCCCTCTTCTCCAGGTAGTTCACTGATTACTTTGTCGCATCAGATCTCTATAAGCTAAAGTTATGTGGCCTGTGCCAGTCCGATAACAATAAAGATGATTTAATGTTTCTTGGGGGGCCTCACGGTGGCGCAGTGCGTAACACAATCGCCTCACAGCAAGAAGATCACTGGTTTGAGCCTCGGCTGGTTCCGTTGGCATTTCTGTGTGGAGTTTGAGTGTTCTCCCCGTGTTGGTGTGGGTACCCTTTGGGTACTCCAGTTTCCCCCACAAGTCCAAAGCATTACGATATAGGTGAATTGGGTAAGCTAAATTGTCTGTAGTGTATGTGTGTGTGAAATGAGTGTGTATGGATGTTTCCCAGAGATGGGTTGCAGCTGGAAGGGCATCCGCTGCGTAAAACACATGCTGGATAAGTTGGCGGTTCATTCTGCTGTTGCGATCCCAGATTAATAAAGGGACTAAGCCGAAAAGAAAATGAATGAATGAATAATGTTTCTTGGGTTTGAAATGGTTTGTTCATCACGTGACAGGAGCAGCTGGAAAGACAATTGTTTAGTTCAGCGGTTCTCAATTTTGGTCCACGTGGCCGCCTGCACTACTTATTTTACATGTCCCTTTTTACATTTTTTTATAACAACTAGTTTAGATCACCAGCTCATTGGAAGAGAGCTCCAAGAAGGATCTGTGCTTGGGATTGCCATGTTCCCCACATAGTGTTAACGGCTCTCCAAATACCTGGACACAGGAAATTGACTGAGCTTGAAGTTTCATTCTTTCATTCTTTCATTCGTTCATTTGTTCGTTCCATCATTCATTCATTCATTCATTCATTTTCATTCATTCATCCATTCATTCAAAAAATGTCAGTTATTTTTGTAGTGTCACATCTTGCACACATCTTGCACACATTACCCTTTAAATTGAATATGCTGTCAAATCATGGAATTATGCCAGAATATCTTCACATGGCACTTATGGTCAAATGGAACAAATCTCTGAAGAGGTAAGAAAAACATATAAATTCTGCAAGGCGCAGGGCTGAAAAGGACCAGTATTGGATTAGTTAATATTTCGAGAACCAAATCATTTAAGAAATCATTTTCGCTTACCTCTGACAGAACAGGTTTATACTTTGCTCTTTTATTAAACAAACAAAATAGCCTCATGTTGTTTATCTTATTTACATGATGGCATGTCATTTCTGTCTGCTCTTTGTATATCATGTGCAGTGAAATTCTGAAATTTAGCAAACTCTCAACCAGCAGAGAGAAATCATGCATCGTAATATATATGCTACTTCAAACAATGGAATTAAAAAAAAAAATGCTGAGCAAGTAGAAAGTAAGTAAATCCTGCTTTTATGCTTGATTCACACCAAACACAGAATTAAGTACTTGCATGACTACATTAAATACATGAGGTGAATTATCTCAACACAGTGCAAACGACGTGGAATGCTTATCTATGCTTACTAAATGATTATTTTGCCACAAACATGTGGAATGTTGCTGAAAATTGTGAAACAAGACGGCATAAAATTAGTCATTTTAAGTGGCAATGATACAACTGCCCCTGCCCCCCAAAGATGAAAACCAAGGGAACCACTGCCAACGATTCGAGACAAGCTAATGGCTTACTCTTTGCCGGACAAAACCCATGTAATGTTGCTCATGAATTAATGAATCAGTCCCTGAGATGACTTCTTGTTCCTGAGTCACGTTAAAGATTTGTTCAAGAATGATCCATCACTAGTGTGATTTATCTGTGTGCACTGCCCACTAGAGGCATAGCACGATAATATCCAGGCGGCAATGTTATGTGTGTGTGTGTGTGTGTGTGTGTGTGTGTGTGTGTGTATAGTCACTTCCTTGTTCAACAGGGCACTAATACTCTGATAGTGTGTCATTGGGTTGCACACCAAACACCCTGCCTCTGCTTCTAATGACTCTGTAACTGCAGCAAGAGGTGAGGTTCAGTGCCCCCAAACTCTCTCTTTACCCTGGTGAGGCCCCTGTGCCCTCCTGCCCATCTACTCGGGTTCCCCGGCTGGCTTCCCTCCTCCTTCCTCTGAAACCCACTCCTCTCATTACTGCGTTAATGATGTGTTTACATCCCTGTATGTTATTAAAGGCTAACCTCAGAGCTCTAATAATTGGGGCTCCCTTTCACACTTCCTCATCAGCCCTCCTGTTTTAAGGCAAACACACACAAATAAATATAGCCCTACTGCTCCCATGGGAGGAATTCGTGAGTCGATTCTATTGGTAAGAACATAGTGAAGATGAAATTAAGTCAGTTTGGTTTCTTGACATGCATACATTGTTTGTGAGGGAACGATTCTTATCTCTGTCATTTCAAGTTAAAATGGAACACATACTTCCCTTAAAATAGTTTTGGCTTACAGTACATCACTGTGTGAGTTGTTATAAAGTGTTATTGTTATTTTAGCACTATTTATTACAGTGTGTACTCTCTAACAAATGATTGGTTGTTTCTACTCACCGATAATATCACAGTTTGTCCATATTTTATCCAAATATTAAACCCAACCTTTCACTTAAATTTATTTAAATTTAATTTCACTCTGTTTTACTTTTTTTTTTTTTGTTCAAAAGTATTTTTTTTTACACAACAAACAAACAAAACCCGTCGCACACATATACAGGTTCTATAAAAATATATAAATAATATTAAGATAAAATAAAAATGGGGCGCCACGATGGCGCGTGAGTAGCACGTTCGCCTCACAGCAAGAAGGTCGCTGGTTCGATCCCCGGTTGGGCCGGTTGGCAGGTCCCGGTTGGGCCAGTTGGCATTTCTGTGTGGAGTTTGCATGTTCTCCCCGTGGTTGCGTGGGTTTCCTCCGGGTGCTCCGGTTTCCCCCACAGTCCAAAGACATGCGGTACAGGTGAATTGGGTAAGCTAAATTGTCCATAGTGTATGTGTGCGAATGAGAATGTATGGATGTGTTTCCCAGAGATGGGTTGTGGCTGGAAGGGCATCTGCTGCGTAAAACAAATGCTGTATAAGTTGGCGGTTCATTCCGCTGTGGCGACCCCGGATTAATAAAGGGACTAAGCCGAAAAGAAAATGAATGAATGAATAAAATAAAAATGAATAATAATGTTAAGTACAACATATTTTAATCTCATATATAAGGACAGGAAAGAAGAAAGAGAAAAATAATGATAAATTAAAATAATAATAATAAAATAAGTAAAAAAAAATATATATATTAAAAAAAAGCAAGGAAGTGTTCTACTCTTCTAAAATGACTGAGTGGTCCATCTTCTTTATGTGATCTAAAACAGGTTGCCAGATGAAAAAAAACATATCAGTACAGCCTCTTACAGTGCATCATATTTTTTCTAAGGTCAGGTGATGTAGGAGTTCAATAAGCCATTGCTTAAAGGTTGGAGGAAATTTTTCCTTCCATTTCGTGTTTGTACATAATTTAACTAAATATTGGTGGAAACAACCTGGTAGGATTGTAGTAGTGATAATTTTTTAATTGTAGGAGTTTTATGAGTGTCAAAATAAGTGTTTTTTAAATAAATAAAAATGAACGAAATATTATAAATTTGTTTTGTTAATTAAAAAATGCTACAAATGAAATAACGAAGGGTGTCACGGTGATGCAGTAGGTAGCATGATTGCCTGACAACAAGAAGGTTGCTGGTTCGAGCCCCGGCTGGGTCAGTTGGCATTTCAGTCTGGAGTTTGCGTGTGTGAATTGAATAAATTAAATTGTCCGTAGTGTATGAGTGTGAATGAGCGTGTATGGGTGTTTCCAAGTGTTGGATTGCGGTTAGAAGGGCATCCGCTGCGTAAAATGTATGCAGGATAAGTTGGCGGTTCATTCTCCTGTGGCGACCCCTGATTAATAAAGTGACTAAGCCAAAAACAAAATGAATGAATGAAATAACGAAAACATATTACATAATAAATATCCGACGAAGAATCAAATGGCCCCAACTAAACTAAAACTAAGTAGTATGAAAAATAAAAGTAGCTTAATTTTACATATAATATTTGTATGTATTGATTTTATGTTAGTTGTCATACCAACTCAACACTATTTATCAGTATCAACTACCAACACTATGGCCAAAGCTGTTGTAGTAGGCATTGTATTCACACACTCTCTCTCCATCCTTGCATGTAACATCCACTTTCCTCAAACCCCAATGGAATTTTTCGTCTTGCTGAATGTCTGGTTTCAATATCCTGGTTGTAAAAGCCATTCACGTCGACTTTAAAAGACATCATTGATCATATCCTTCTCTATCAGCCTACTCAGTCAGTGAGTTTGCCATCTGAGAATAGCCTGAGTGACCTACGCAAATGGACTCTTTTACACACACACAAATGCGTGCAAGAAAGTACACAGAGATATGCTTTATTTGTTTTTACATTCTCACGATGTTGAGAGGCTATCTATGGCTCTGCTTTGTTTACAGGGATCCAAAAGGTTTTTGCAAGCATATTTTTGGACACTCTCATGGTTTCTATAGAAGGAGACCAAACAAGTGTGTGAATGCATGTGCGTTTCTTGTTGATGGACACATCTCACTCGCTCTCCTAAGCCCCTGATGACTGCACCTTAGTGCTATCTCGCTCAGTGTATAAAAGCCTTTCAACCATGACTGCTATAAAACCGGCCCGGCACCCAAGAGCAGTTCAACAAGAGGGTGAATGATCAGACTGCTGTCATCTGGGAGACGGAGAGAAATTGAGAGAGAGAGCCGAGAAACTGTCTTGGAGAGAAAGTGGTTGCGGGGGAAAACATTGCTCTCAGGGCAGCATGTGAGATGCAATGTGTTTGTTTGGGCCAGAAGTGGACACTTTCTTCAGCGGGAGTCCTATGTAGTACCGTTGATTTTTAAGGACTGAAGTTTGGACATTTACTGTAATAGTCCAGCTCTTAGGCCTCAAGTGTAATCAGGTTTTTAGGGTAGGAGGACAGTGTGCACCATGACTTTCTTCTGGCACAGACTCTGCATAATTCATACAAATGAAAAAAAAAGAAGACTGATATGGTTTTTACTCTGTGCGATGCAGATGTCGATATTTAGAAGTGAGGGCATCATGTGATTAGTAAATTGAGAATTTGTAAATTTGTTTGTGTGCATTTTCTTCTCATCTAAATAAATTAAACAGTTAAAAAGTAGTTAGACGTGATACAGAAAATTGCATTTAAAAAAAAAATATCGAAAAATCAAGACTGTCCAGCACTACACACTGTTAAATTTTATGACATCAAACTACACTATGTAATCACAAGTGAATGTTTAAAGGTGCTGTGGGTGATATCTGTAAATAGCTTTGAAACACAGTCCCTCCCCTGACGTCCAAAGCCACGTCTCCTGAATTTACAAACGCGCACCTTAAAGATGACAGTAGACAACCCACTAGATCATGTCATTCGCCATTTAGAAAACTTTATAGTACTTTATAATACTACCAACCCAGGTAGGGTAGGCCCTGGAGACCGCGGAATACATCCCGGGAGCTACGTCTTCTTGCACTTTTTGTTTTCGCGAATCCACAAGAGGCCACTGTGTGCATTGTTTGTCACACACTCTCTCTCCATCCTTGCATGTAACATCCACCGTGTACGCTTTTTGAGATCTCAAATTTCTCTCACGAGTGCCGTTAGCACCCACTGTTCTCGCGTAAACCCACCAGAGGCCGCTGTCGACGGACTGTTTTTGGCTGACAACCCGACTGACCCACCCTCCTCCTTCCCTAAACCCAACCAAAATTTAATCGACTGACCCACCCACACACTTCCCTAAACCCAACCAACAACTTTCGAAAAAGCAATCCAGAAAAAAATAAAATAAAACCCCCTGTCTCATTTTTACCACATTTCCAGATTTTACCGTGTTCTCATCCTGTTATTTGCTGGTTTATTTTATTTTTTCGATTCTGCTTTTGTCTTACCTGCTTTCTGGAACTGCTCCTCGCCGGAATCGGACCTCGTTGTCGTGGTCAACTCCTCTCTGTGTCTCAAGTCTGCCGACGAACACGGCGAGCTAATGGGACAAACCGGTTGCAGCGGGAAAGTCGTCCACAAGGAGGCGATCGGTCGGCAGATACGCGCGAAAAGAAACGGCATCATACCGCCCCGTAGCGTTCGTTTAAAAAAATGAAACACAGCCATGTGTACCTCTGACCACGTAATGTGCGATCTCCAGAAACGTTCGTGGAACTATGTTTTCACAATGAGCCCGTGTTGAATGCTACAATTCCGAACGAAAAAACTGTATTATATCTAGCACGTTTTCAGTTGTGTAGCAGGCTAAACTTGTCATAATGTGCAATATTTCATGCATGCAAAGATCGCTGGTCTCACTCTCTCACGTGCTTTGTCCCAAAACGACTACTGTATGCTTAGTAGTTGGCCAGCGGCGTGCAGGAATTACACTTATTACTAAGCCATACTTGCATGCTATTTCAGACCGAAGATTCAAAGTAGCATGGTAAACAATATAGGGGCTGCGTCACTGGTTGTCATTGTTCAGAAATAAACCAATGTGAATATAAAAACTAATTTCACCTCAGTAAAGCAGGCTAGGCGGAATAGACATTTACTGATGTTTTGTTGTTAAGCTAAATAAAGTCTATATTATCGATGCTGTAAAAGGTCCCTTATGAAACTGAAAATAGTCACATCAATTTTTTTGCCGGAAGATTTCAGTGGCTGACCAACACTTCTGTGCATATAACCCATTTGTAACACAACACAATGTACATAAGCTTTTGCTTTTGTTTTACTTCACATTACAACTAACAGCTGTATCATTAACACATAACAATTTCTACATACACTCCAGCATCTCGGCACTGATGTTTATATACGTTTTAAGTTTACAACTGGGGCGTCACGGTGGCACAGTGGGTAGCAAAATCGCTTCACAGCAAGAAGGCTGCTGGTTCGATCCTTGAGTGTGTCAGTTGGCATTTCTGTGTGGAGTTTGCATGTTCTCCGCATGTTCACGTGGTATTCCTCCGGGTGCTCCGGTTTCCCCCATAGTCCAAAGACATGCGCTATACAGTAGGTGAATTCGGTAAGCTAAAATTGTCTGTAGTGTATGGATGTTTCCCAGTGATGGGTTGCAGCTGGAAGGGCCTCCGCTGCGTAAAACATACAGTATGCTGGATATGTTAGTGGTTCATTATGCTGTGGCAACCCCTGATTAATAAAGGGACTAAGCTGAAAAGAAAATGAATGAATGAATGAACGTTTATAACTTCATTATAAGTACTGTTTACTAACAGGATGACCAAATATTGGCCTGACATAATATAACATTTTTGTTCATTTTTGTGAATGTGTAAACGCAGATCAATAATATTGTCATTTAATCGTGAATCTTTTTGAAAATGCACACCAAAATGGCTACATTATTGTTAAACGAAGCCTTACTTCTAGCCCAGGAATGTTTTGGGGCTACTTAATTACCACTTTTCCTAGTTCAGAGCAAGTGCTTTGTCTGTCAAAAGACAGCAAACTGATTGGAGCTAGACTCAGGCTCTGAACCAGCACTCTGGAAAAGGGGTGAAAGGTTCTACAAAGAAGAGCCATGGAATAACCCTGAAGGCTGATTTATACTCGACGCGTCCGCTAGTTCGCTTGAGTACGCGCGGCAAATATGACGTCATCGCGGAGTTTGCGGATGTTCGCTTTGGGTGCGCGCGACATGGTTTCGGCTGGCGGAGCGCACGGATTTTTTTGAGACTCTGCGAACAGCGCGCGCGGTGCCGCATCTGAGTTGAGTTGTATATGAATCACTTTGAAGAGATATTGTCTGAAACACGTACGACTGTACAGGCATATTCATGATTAGTGATCATAGAGATAACCAGGTGATCAATAATTCTTGGCTAGAAATTGCAAAAGCAGTGAGAAAAGAGGAAAGTTTAAGTTAAAAGGTTTGGAAAAACCTAAGGGATGAGTTTATTAAAGCCAAAAGAGGCCAATGGAGACCCATGTGCACAATTACAGAATATGTTTTTCCACCAGTCACAGGTTTAACACTGATATATATATTACAATTGAATTACAAACAATTTAATAGTTACAAAACTATAATGAAGTAACAAATGATGTCTTTGATAACTGGACAGGAATATTTGAACCAATCGGTTACAACATGATGCCGTTTTTCTAGACTTTATGGTGATAATGGTCAGGAATGTTGGATTATTATTGCCTTTTTAGCATGAGAAGAGGACAGAAACTAGCCAGACAGTAATGTGTGAATTGTGGAGCGGCTAAATAAATAAACAAACATCTGTATTATTTAGTAAGTGTACTTTTTGCTTTTATTCTTGCCATAATAAATATATATTTGTAGAGGAACCCATGTTCTGTTGTCAGTAATATTTTAAAACACTTTAATAGGTAAAACTGTCCAAGATATGAACCAAAGCAAGTGATGCATCAAAGTTTGATTAAAAAAAATCTTCAATGGTTACAAAAATCTTTATAATCATTAAAATAATTGATAAAAATAATAAAAATAACTAGTTTAATAAACATCAGTAATATTAATGATACGACGTAGTTCCTGAAACTTTCTTCTTCTCCGTTTTTCTGTCTGACTTTACGGTCAGTTTCACTTGAGCGCCCCCTGTTGTTTTAAAGAATATCTCAACGGCGAACGCGGCGAGTATAAATGCCTCGTCCGTTTCGCGAGGTGCGTGCGCACTCAGCGGAGGCGCGCGATGCGGCGCCAGGCGAAAGTATAAATCCAGCTTTAGAACCATGGCTCTCAACCATGTTCCTGGAGGACCCCAACCCCCACACATTTCTCTCACACAGAGAGAGAGAGAGAGTTTCGAAAGGTTCACACACTCTCTGAACAAATGAGCAATTGAACTTTATTCTGACCTGATTATTTTATTTAAAATGTCATCACATCAGTTCCTTCTTCAGTTAGACTTCAAGTATATCAATGCCTTCTGAGAAGATCGGCCGGCGAATGCTTTAAACGGATGTGTGGATGGAAGCACAGGTGTATAAGAGGCTTGTGGTCGGCATCTGGTTGGACTTAGCCAGCAGATTTAAATAAGGCAGATCATCTCATCTCATCTTAGAGCAGGATCCATTGGGCTGATCTTCATCAAGGTGCTCGACTTACCTGAAAAATAGGATTTGTCTGCCCTGAGTGTCAGGCGGAGTTCATTTCACTGAGTGACCCAGACAGTAGTGTGTGTCTCTCTCTCTGTGTGCGCGTGTGTGTGTAGTTGAGGAGTCTCATGAAGACACGACTGCTCTTTGGTCACTTGAGATTAGGCTTTGAGCTTTAATCAGCTGTGCCTTTGGATGGTCTTGCTCACCTGAGCTTTATGTCATATTGGGGGACCATCCTCTCATGTTTGAAGAAGGTGCTGACCCTCAAATACCTGATACCCTACTGCTAATTCTCTTCAAAGTCTTCATGCGGCCTTCCTGTGGGTATTTGCTGAGTGAATGCCCCTGAAACGGTGATGCAACGTTTCATTCTTTGTTTATATATTTCATTTCAGTCATAGGCAGCTCATTAATTGTGTTGATTTATTTCTAAATATGTATTTGTTTGTTTATTTACTACTTGATTTTTTTTTCAAATTTTCTAACGTTATTATTCTATATATGTATAATTGTCACGCTTGGATTGACTCAGGAAGGCACAGGATCGTTATCAAAACTAGTAGATTTATTGATTCACACTCCCATGGAAAGCATAGGAAACACAGGAGGCTCAGGAACGACATGGGGTGTAAACAATCATCAACGTAGAATACTGGACAGTGACTAAACAACACACAGGACAATAAATACATAGGACATGATGAATATAATGACACACAGGGGATGAACACAGGGGAAACTGATGAACATGATGACATGGCGGGAAACAGAACAAAGGAGCACATGGGGAAGGTCACATGACAAAAACACAGGGGCCTGACAATAATACTTCTTACCTTTATACTTTTTGTACCATATTTATTGATTTGGTTGATTTATTTGCTTATTTGTATTTATTTATTGGCTTATGTATGCACTTTATTGATTATCTATTTTATATTTAAATAATTTTATGTATTAAATAAGTTATTTATTAATACGTACTTAATTACAGGTCTAATTTTATTGATTTGCTTAAGTCTCTAATTTATTATTTTTTTATTCATTCATTCATTCATTCAGTGTACTTTTTTTCTGTTTGTTTACCTTTAATTGTTCAGTACCTATTTACATATTGATTGATTTATTGATTGATTTACCTTAATTAGTTTTATTTACTAATTAATTTATTAGAAATCTATTTCATTTGTTTATTCATTTATTTATTAATTGAACTAAATAAAAATAAAGAATAATAAAGAAAAGCTCAAGACATAATACGGCTGTAATAAATGCGAATAACATGTGTGTGCGTGTGCGTATACGGTGTTTCAGTTTGAGTGTTGTTTTTTTTTTCTTGAATTGCTTTTTGCGGGTAAAAAAGGCAGCGACTAGAGGATTGTGTTTGAGCTGGATAATAGAGCTGGCGATCTCAAGGTCTTGGGCAGCAGGTGTCATGGATTGTGATAGTCAGGCTGTCTTTTAGAGAGCTGTTCTGCGTTTAAAACCACACCAGGCGACACTCGCTCTTCCTGACCCTTCACCTCCACTCCAGCTCCTGACTGACAGACGCAGCACTGTAATGAGAGCAAATCAGCACAAATTAAGCCCAATTAAACGTCCATTTATGCCACTGTCTGCTCTTCTGCCAGGCTAGGGAATATTCAGGCAGATTCGAGAGATGAATTAATATCACGGCAGTTGAAATCGTCACTTTTTCCAGTGTTAGTTGATGAAGTGATTGTTTAGTGACAAACACTGTGGCTTTACCATCCAAAAAGTCATTTGGCTCTGAACTAGAGTTTTGCACAGACATCAAGTTGCCTGTTAAATAATTGAATACACATACTTTAAATGAACGATTCACTTAATAAATGTAGATGCATAACTGGCGACATGGTGGCAGATTGGGTAGGGCTGTCGCCTCAGGTTGGTCTCAAGAAGGTCGCTGGTTCGAGCCCCGGCTGGGTCAGTTGGCATTTCATTGTGGAGTTTGCATGTTCTCCCTGTGTTCGCGTGGGTTTCCTCCGGGTGCTCCGGTTTCCCCCACAAGTCCAAAGACGTGCTATAGGATGAACTGGATGAGCTAAATTGTCTGAAGTATACGACCCACAGCCTGGGAGTAAGTAAGATGCATAATTATTTACATACAATTGAAGTCAGAATTATTAGCCCCCCAGAACTATTAGCCCCCTTGTTTATTTTTTCCCCCCAATTTCTGTTAAACGGAGAGAAGAATAATAGAAACATAATAGTTTTAATAACTTTATTACGTTTATTTATTCATTTATTATTATTAATTTAATTATTTTATTTAATTATTATTATTATTAATAATTTTATTGTTATTAATTTATAAATGCATTAAAACATAATAGTTTTAATAAATTATTAGCTTAAAGGGGCTAAAAATTGCCTTTAAAACTGCTTTTATTCTAGCAGAAATGAAACAAATAAGACTTTCTCCAGAAGAAAAAACATTATCAGAGATACTGTAAAAATTTCCTTGCTCTGTTAAACATAGTTTGGAAAATATTTTTAAAAATAATAATAATAGCTAATAATTAGACCATTTCAATGTGATGTCGTCACTGGCCCATGAACATTTCCTGCTTGTTATCAAACTATTTCATAAATGTAACAAGAGGCAATTCAATCATAATTTAATGTTAAAACAGCTCTCATAACATTATTTATCAATATTTGGCTCTTTTTGGATTTTCGGAAGCATTAGATATTTAAAATGTAAAACAGGAAGTACATTGGGACCATTGTTATTGTTTACATTCCTCAAAATGGTCCAAAAGAGCAAGTGATTAATTGGATTATATTAATATTAATTAACTCTAGGATTATCATGATGCCAATTATTGTAATGTAATTCAGCATGACAGAATTTGGCAACTTTTGCATAAGTAAATCAAAAGTGCATCCATACAGTAAATATGGTCTAATTTCCGGGAGTATATTATAGAAAACCTTGAGGCGAGAATCGAACTTGGGTCACCGTGAACACCGGAGTGCCATGCGTCGACGCACTAACCACTACATCATTGGCGCCGACACAAATCTAAAATATGCATGTTGTTGTTGTTGTTGTTGTTCTTGTTGTTGTAGTACTTGTGGGTGTAGTACTTGTAGTAGTATTAGTTGTAGTAATAATAATAGTTATGCATAAAGAGAATAAAAAATTTAATATCGTTCATTTAATTAGTTTACTTTTGTCAAGTCTTTTTATTATAAGAAATGAAAACATCAGTCAATGCTGAGAACACTTAATAAATAAGTTAATTGATTTAGACAAAAACAAATAATTTTTCAAACATTTTGAATATAAAACGCTAAGAATCCAGAAAATAAAAGCTGAAAACAAATAAACAACTAATTTCCTAGACGTTCTTAAAATGTTCTATTAAAATAATGTAAACGTGCAATGGTAATTACAATGTATATTTGTTTTTATATTATCAGAGTAATAATAATGATATAATAATTTAAATTATGTAATTATAATAAAAAATGAGTTATATAATAATAATAATAATAATAATAATAATAATAATAATAATAATAAT